>BSBK01004490.1:1612500-1675664 GCA_027943335.1 Chamaecyparis obtusa
AAATTTCTTTCTTGCATTCTCAAAAAGTATGGTTTTGAAGGAAAGAATATTTCCATGAGATAGGCATGTTTCAACTCATCTAATTATTTGGTGCTTGTCAATGGTTCCCATAAAATTTTATTTTCTACCTCATGGTGTCTTCACAATGCAGGTCCCCTTTTCCCCTATCTCTTTATCCTGATGGATGATGCTCATGGTTGCATTATTTCTGAAAAAATTGTTGAATAGGTAAAGGCACAAAGTTGTGTCACGTTTCAGGCTAACTTATCAACACAACTGAATTTGAGTATTTCTAAATAAAAATTAATTTTCCTCAAACATATGGTCTAGCTAGATTCATTCTAGCTAAGGTAGATAAGTGCTTCAACTTTTCCAATTAGAAATCTCTATTAAATACATGTTTTATACCATTTACCAAAGAAACAAAATTATTTCAAAAAAATAATGTTTCAATAGCTCCTACTCTTTTTAATGATATTTTAAAAAAAATATAAAAATACACTTTGGTAGAGCTCAGAGTTAAGATTATCATCATATTTAAGTTTTATATTATTTTGATTAGATCTAATATATTATAATTTTAAAATACTGCAAGTGCGTATTTTAACATTCAAGAAGATGCTACTGTAAAAATAGATAGTTAAAAAATTAATATATTATAAGCATAAACTTCATCCACTTTTACACATTTCATCAGTTTACATCATCTTCAAATTCTAAACATAAATTCTACTTTTATGTCATTAAAGTTGAACAGTTTGCATTTTGTTGACCTTTTCCTTTTTAAAAGTGTGACAACAGATTTTACAGATTTAACCAATAGGATAAAATTTTTTAGGGGTCAATATGGATGAGATTTACTTGGTCAAATATGGTTACAACCTACTTTCTCTCTAGTGGCCCTAACTCTTTAATTTTTAAAAGGTTTGGAATTCTAAAGTGATGTCTAATGTTTAATTATTTCTAGTGGATAATTTTTCATAGAGAAATCCTCACATTTGACAATTTATAGAGGAAAGGAATATAGTTGGCTATTATATGTTCTTTATGTGGAAATAATGCGGAGTGTGTTGGTGACATTTTATTTTTCTATCATTATTATTGACAAATGAGATAGAAATAAATGACAATGTTTAATAGGCAATGTGTTTAGTTGTTAGTGCTTGAGATGGTCTTTTCTAGATAGATGTCTTCCACATCTCATCTTTTGACTTAAGAGTTGTGTTGGTATTCTCTTCATTATATTGGCTAGGCTTTATGGATTATATGAAAGAAATTACTTTTCCTAGATAAATATGCTTTTCATTGGTCAATAAGATTAAGGAGAATATGAATAACATTACTCATATTAATCATAAGTCTCCACATTCCTCTTTAGATAGGGATATTTCTAGGAGTTAGGTATTTCCTCATGTCTTAGTAAATATAAATCTCATTATTAGGGATTTATAAAGAATACTATTTACCTCCTTACCCTTGATAGGTGAAGGGGTATGTGCAGGATCATGGTATGCCAAAAAGTGGCGATGTGAAAAAGAAGTCATGATTGATCTAAACTCTTCAAAAAGAACTATAACTTTCAAGCAATATAAAATTTTTGAAATCTTAAATATACATCACATTATATGCTTCACCTAATACAATAACAATAAATAATTATTTCAATTTGATAAAGTTTAGACCAAGTTAAGGTGGTTAGACATGAGAGTTTTTATATTCAGGAAAAATTGTAGCAGAAAAATCATAATTAATTATTTACTTGGAAAAAGATACCAAAAATATAAATCACATCCGGATATGAGTCTACTACTTTTATGTAGGGTATGTGCAGGATCATGGTATGCGAAAAAGTGGCAATTTGAAAAAGAAGTCTTGAATGATAGACTCTTTGAAAAAGAACTATAACTCTGAAACAATATAATATTTTTTAAATTTGAAATAAACATCACATTATAAGCATCACCTAATACAATAATAATAATAATAATAATAAATTTCAATTTGATGAAGTTTAGACTAAGCTAAGATGGTCAAACATGAGAGTTTTTATATTCAGTAAAATTTGTAGTAGAAAAATCATAATTAATTATTTACTTGGAAAAAATATAAAAAAAATATACATCACATCCAGACATGAGTCTAGTACTTTTATCTAGAATATTATGAAAAATCATTATAATTTGATTTTGTATAATGTGGTCACACATACACCTACTTGTTATCTTTCTAGTCTTGATTGATAGACTTATTCAAAAATAGCTATAAATTTCAAACTATATAACATTGTTGATATCGAAAATGTGTGTCACATTCTATGATTTTCCTACTACAAGGAAAAGAAAAAAAATCAATTTGATAAATTTTAGACTAAGTTAACATTTTCAGACATGAGAGTTTTTGTATTCTAGAAAAGTTGTAAAAGATTCTAGAAACTAAATTCAATTTTTTTTACAGATTCTCCTCTTACATATTTTTTATATAATATTTATAACTTGTTCAAATTTTTATGTCAACTTTCCTAAACCTAATTTTTTGAATTTTCATTGCCACTTAAGGGCCTAGTTTGGCATATCATGATCCTGTACATACCCTATAGAATCTTATAATAAAATATTATCTTTTATTTTGTTTAATGTCATCAGACATACACCTACTTGTTATCTTTCTAGTCCTGATTAATAAACTTATTAAAAAATAGCTATAACTTTCAAACTGTACTGTATTTTTGAAATCCAAAATATGTGTCACATTCTATGCTTTTCCTACTACAAGAAAAATAAAATAAAAATCAATTTGATAAATTTTAGACTAGGTTAACATGGTCAGACATGAGAGATTTTGTATTCTGTAAAAGTTGTAGATGAAAAATCATAATTAATTATTTACATGGAAAAAAATTACAAAAAAATATGTCACATCTGGATATGAGTCTAGGACTTATATCTAGAATCTTGTAAAAAAAATTATCATTTGATTATGTTTAAGGTGGTCAGACATACACCTACTTATTTTTTTCTTCAAATTTTCGTACTTGAAATTTGAAATTTTTAATATATATAATAATAATTTTTCAAAACAGGCCTACTATCTGAGAAACTAATTTCAATTTTATACAGATTGTCTTCTTACACATTTTTGATATAATATATATAACTTGTTCAAATTTTTATGTCAACTTGCCTAAACCCCATTTTCTAAATTTTCATTGCCACTTAAGGGCCTAGTTTGGCATACCATGATCTTGCACATACCCGAAGAATATTTTTGATGTTTGAACATTACGTAACTCAAGTTAGGTCATAGTAGAAGGTATCTTTATAGAAATGTTAGTTTAAATACTTTTAACCTTCAAGGTGAATTTGGGGACTCAAAGAACCCACATGGATTAGGTCATGGCTATTTACCGTGGCATTGAATTGGTACTCACACATGATTTCAAAATGATTGTCATTGAGGGTATTGAACTCAATATTATTATGATGCTGACAAGTGCTAGTATCCCAGGATGGGAAAATAGGGACATTTCTACCATCACCTATCATAAAATCTGTACCAATCTTGATCAATGCAACACATAGGATCATTGCATCAATTATGCTAAAAATATCCCCCTTTTCCATTGATGGAAACACTCTTAAATTCTCCTCTTAACTTTTAATTTATTCTTGGAAACCTTATATCTATCTCATACCAATTCTCTTATTAAATTTTACAAAATATTTCAACTTCTATTTGTAGCTCTGATCACTATCATACTGATTCATACATATATTCTCACTTTATAATGTATATTCTCCCCCTTATAATCTCTCTCTTTGGAAACAATGCCAAAGTTTTCTATTCATTCATTCATCTTGGATTATACTAGATGGGTATGTGTAGAATCATGGTATGCCAAAAACTGGCGATCTAAAAAAGAAGTCTTGATTGATAGACTCTTAGAAAAATAACTATAACTTTTAAACAATATAACATTTTTGAAATTTGAAATATACATCACATTCTATGCTTTACCTAATACAATAATTATAAACAATTTTTTAAATTTGATGAAGTTTAGATTAAGTTAAGATAGTCAAACACGAGAGTTTTTATATTCAAGAAAATTTATAGTAGAAAAATCATAATTAATCATTTACTTGGAAAAGAATACAAAAAGAGAAAATCACATCCAGACATGAGTCTACTACTTTTATCTAGAATCTTATAAAAAGATATTATCATTTGATTTTGTTTAATGTGTTCAGACATATACCTACTTGTTATCTTTCTAGTCCTGATTGATAGACTTATTGAAAAATATCTGTAACTTTCAAATTGTATAACATTTTTTAAATCAAAAAAATGTGTCAGATTCTATGATTTCCCTAAGTTACAAGAAAAATAATTTTTTTTTTCAATTTGATAAAGTTTAGACTAAGTTAACATGGTCAGACACGAGAGTTTTTGTATACTAGAAAAGTTGTAGAAGAAAAATCATAATTAATTATTTACTTGGAAAAAAATTACAAAAAAATATGTGTCACATCCAGACATGAGTCTACTATTTATATCATGAATCTTGTGAAAAAAAGTATCATATGATTGTGTTTAAGGTGGTTAGACATACACCTACTTCTTATTTTTTCCTGAAATTTTTGTACTACTACATTGAAATTTGAAATTTTCAACATATAGAATAATTTTTTTAAAAAAAGGCCTAGTATCTTAGAAACTAAATTAAATTTTATACAGATTCACTTCTTACATATTTTTCATAAAATATTTATAACTTATTCAAATTTTTATGTGAACTTGCCTAAACTTGATTTTCTAAATTTTCAATTCCACTTAATTATAATTTGTTCAAATTTTTATGTCAACTTGCCTATACCTCATACTTTAAATATTTATATTTACATGCATTCAACCCAATTTTGTTTTCATGGTCATGCTAGGGTTTCAATGTCTCACACATAGGGTTAGATTTATGCATTTTATCTTATTTATCAATCTAGACATACTCTATATTCACAAGTACAACATACACTTTTACATATTTTAAGAGCTATTCATGGAGTTTGGAATTACCAAAATAGGGGGTTGAATAAGTCCAATCCCTATATAGACACACACACACACACCAACACTTCTCTAGTTCTATAGGTCTTATCTAAGTACAAGTTCAGATACAAATCCATAAATAGGTATGTAGGGTGATACTAGAGCTATTTTTCAATCATATCCAAAATTCCTTTGGACAAGGTCACCATTTGAGGCCTTTTCCTAGAAAATGTCACCATTTGAGACCTTCTCTTTTACTTGATATAAAAGTTCCACTATAGACAGATACAAATTCTAGATTTCTAGGTCTTAAGATTAGAAAAATCTAGGACTCTGATTGTCGAAAACTTCAGGATCAAAATGAAATCCATCAATTCATTTTTCAAGTGCACACATTATTATCTCCATTTCCTTTCATTTTCTTTCATAGATTATATTTATATATCATTTAAAATCATGATTAGAATCAATCAAATCCAATCCTCTAAAGCATCGATACAAAGTGTGTAGCCTTACTCGCTAGGTTGTGCTTAGCAGATGCATCTTGTAGGCAAGGGTTTTTTTAATTCTAATGTACAATATTACCCGCATGATTTTGTGAGTGATGTACATAAATAACATAGGTTTCCCACCATTTCCTATTGTACGTTTGGTGATCCTGAAACTTTCACGCATATACGTTTTGTGTTTCTTAGTTAGTTCTTGAATTCATTTCAAAGTCTTTAAAAAAATCATTATCATTAGTGTTCAGAATTACTTTTCATGTATTAGATTATCTTACAAATATTTTTTTATGATTTCATTATTATTAGTTAGATCTACTATTTTTTGCATCTTAAATCATTAAATAAATCAAACTTGTTGTCTTTTTTATTACTGACATTTCCTTTACATTTGCAAAATAAGAAAATAATAACATTTCATTTAGCTTTTTTCAAACATGTATAATTTATTTATTCATAGTTATTTTACTGATTCCTTAAATTTTAATGATGTTAAGAACCCTCATGATATGACTAGTAGTGAAGTTTATGTTATGAGAGGTGAGGTATTTAATGACTTTATCTCTAAAACTTCTTGATCTACATCTCTTCAAACAACCTTGTATCAAAAACTGCTTAAGGGTATTACTTTGAGTACCTTTGTTTTCAAAATCGGAAAACCAAATATATTTATCCATGTTATATCTATGATAACCAATAACCCTCTAATAACTTTCAAATGATGCACTCAATCTCAGACCCCTACTACACCTATAATTATTTTTAAGGTTATCCTCAATAAAATTCTCCTCAAATTTTCACTACACTTGTGATTATAGTTAAAGGATGTAATCAACAAAGTCCTTTTCAAACATGAAAAAAGTCTATTACTACTATTAAAGGAAATTCTACAAGTCCTTTTCAATTTATTAAGAATTATCATTTAGTGGCTCATTCTTATCACACAAAAAATAATCCTCAACCAGCTAATCAAATTGTTCCTACTTCTTTAACACCAAGTCTCAACCCATTCTTCCTCTAGAACTGCACATTTCTCCCAATAATGAAAAGGATTATGATTTGGTAGAAAAATTAGGTGCTACTCCTACTAATATCTCTCTTTAAAAAGTTCTGCAAACTTCTCCTATATATCAAGAAATTTTACAAAATGCTTCAACCAATCTCCCAACTGCACCACCTAATCATGATAACATCAATACCTTTTTGGAATGTATCCATGCTACTCCTAACATGGCTCAAATTATCTTTACTCAAGATTAATTTCCTTCAAAATAATTCCAATATCAAAATGATGCCCTTCTAGTAGCTTTCCTTATCGATGGTAACCTTATTCATGAGACCTTATGGTGCAGGAGCACCCTTCTCAGGGCTCCACCATTCAATTTTGTTGTGTGAAGCACTTATTAAAAGAAGCTTGTAATTACAATAAGAGCTAAGCTCATTTTGTGTGTCTAGGCCTAGGCTAGGTCCTAGAGTTTAGTTGGTTTTGTTAGTCTGCTGGCACAGTGGCTCAGGGCCTGTTGTCATCCTGAGATCACTGCTTGTTTCATGAATTCATAGTCTTACAATAAGGGTTTGGAAAGTTTTAGCACAAGTGTGCTTTGTAATAGACCTAAGGATGGTCTTGAAAGTTGGTGTGAACAAAAGCGGCATGAGCAAGAAAAGTTGCTCCAAAAGTTGCTAGAAACTTTTCAAAGTTGCTTAGCAACTTTTCTCAAATAAGGTCTAAACCTTATCAAAGTCATTCCAAGCCCTAATCAAGCTCCAATCCTAAGATAAATACTATAAATGACTTGAAAAACCTTAATTCAAGGGTTGGCAATGCATATGTATGGCTACTGTACGAAAAAACTAGTCTGAACGTAGTATTGTGTGTAACAGTCACTATTTTATCGCCCGATTGGATGTGAATAGAGTGAAGTTTGGTGAATCTTTGTAGGAAACATTGTTATGTATGTTTATTATTTCATGTGTGTGTGATAGGTTTAATTCTTTCAAGTTTTCGTGTTTATTTTGTTCATTTCTTTGCTTTAGACAATCTGCTGCCTATTGGGAGAGACTTGAAGATGTAGGGTTGTAACTCCAATTCCCATTGTGGCCACACCATGGTTCTTTGGAATTTGGTAGTACAATCCCTACCCTGTATATATATGTCTGTAGGGCCTTGGAGTGTGAGTGCAAGTAATTTTTTGACCAAGCCCTAGGCGAACTAAGGCAATGCCCGACTAGGTAAGGTCAGCATTAAAAGTGCTCTAGGAGACAGGGGAATGAGTTTCAAAGGAAGCCCTTTCGAGGGAGTGAAGGGATATGAGTGAAGATTATATGCTATGGATGAGAGAGCTTGAGCAATCCAAGAAGGGTGCTGAAGAAAGCCAAATAGTTTAGTGACTTAGTGAGGCCCAAAAAGCCCTTAAAACCCTCAAACTTGGTGGAGGCATTGTACGGCTTGTTGGTGACCTAAAACCCCAAAAATCCTTGGGGGATATGCAAATGAGTGGGAGTTACCTAAGAACTCTATCCTTGGTACTATTAGGCCATTTTTTTTTCATAGCAAAAATCCTTTTAAAATGGCCTCCTCCTTGCAAATGTTTTTGGTAAATGTCCTGCCCGGTGTTCTTCATGTTGTCACCAAGCTCCAGTTCAAATTGCACATGTTGAATTGCAAAACCCTGAAAGTTATTCAAGTTCTAAGGTCTACAGGGAAGTTGTCTCAAAATTTTCCATAGTGTCAAAAACCCACAGTATTTTTAAAAAAATCCATGATGTTTTCAATCTTTCACCGAAAATCCTATGTGTTTTTGACCTTGCATTTATTCTTTTCTGTCGGCACTCCTTATTCATCTGTCTTAACTATGCAAGTGCGATGATGTGGGGCTAGATTCTTCAAGTGACAAAGGGAGGAGATGAATGGTTGATGTGTGATCACATGGAATATTCTCACCCCATGTGATCATGCGCCTGTTGTTGATCTTGTTTGTTTCTAGCATTTCTTTGGTGAAGTGGGCCTGGTGTCAGAGGGGAGATAGGGGGCATGTTCTTATTCATTGTCGCATGGCCGCCTGTTAGACTTTTCTGACATGCGATTATGTGACTGCTTGCCACGTGTCCCTATGGCTTGATGGCATTTCATGATGTGGCGGCCTTTGGTTGGTTGTCGCATGATCGCATAGCCCAGTTTTTGGCTTGCGATCATACAACCAGTTGACACATGTCCCTGGGGTCTGGTAGCAGGTGGGTTCTAAGGTTTGGTAGAGTGGATAAAGATCAGGCAGTACCGATAAAGTTCAGGCTTTTCATTCATTCACAGAAAGATTTGGCGGTTCTCTAGATTGTCTGGTGATTCAGTGAAGGGTGGTCGTGAGATCGCTAAAGTTTTTAGTGGAGGCAGGGTATTTTTGGCGAACTGACAATAGCCTTTGTCGCTAGTTTGCTAAGTTTGGCTGGGACCACTTGCTCGGTGTTATGATATGTTGAACTTTGATTGGCCAGTGGGTGATGATGTGGTGGTCTTATGGCCTTGTCGCATCATCGCAAGGGCCATTTCCATGGCTTGCGATCATGTGAGAGAATCCCTGGTGTTAACTTTGTGTGGTGGCAGTTATGCTGGTGGTTATGCTAGCAGGATGATTGATTTGAACGTGGGCCCAGGTTAGGTTTCTCAGTGGTGACATGAAAACCGGTAGGGTGCATGTTAGTGTCTTGTCACATGTTCACATGAGCCAGCTTTCCAGCTTGCAAACATGCGATAAACCCTTTTGTGGTAGTAGCAGCGTCGGCGGTTGTGAAGAAGGCAATGGGAAGTGGCATATCGCATGTTCGCATAGCCCATTTCTGGGCTATGCGATCATGCGACAACTATTTGGCATCGCCGTTGTGGAATTAACCCAAGGTGTTTGGATGTTTTAAAAACTCATGCCCGTGAAATGCATGGTGACCATTTGAACTTGCAGAGAGTTTTTGCAATAGGAAGGACTAGTTTTAAATGCTGTCTTGGCCAGATTTGACTGGTTTGGTGGTGCTTGTTGCTACGATGTGGTCCAAAATGTTTAAAAGTTAATTGCAGGGATTTGTACCATAAAGGAATGATGTCAATCTTGGCTCAAGAAGTGTTTGCAGGTGGTTGATTAGACTGGTTCATATGGCAATCTCCTGGTCTTATGGCCTGATCTTAATATCAGTCTGAGATCTTTTCTCTTTGGGTGGCCTAACTTTCATGCCCCTACAATAAATTTTTGATCGTTTCCAATTGGTTTAGCTATTGTAACCTATACCCTAGCTGTCTGAAGCTTGTCGCATCCTATCTTTGGAATTCCAGGGCAGCTAGTGGTATAAATTGTCAAAATTTTGACTTTGTAAGGGTTCCAGTTTCAAAGTTCTGAAGTGTTCCTAGTCCTGGATCCAAGATTGTAACACTTTTGCATTTGATATTCATTGATGATAGAGAAAAAGTTGCAGGTCTAAGCTATAATTTGCAAGCTTGACTCTTCTGGTTTGATTGTTTACACTTAAGGATTCTTCATACTTAATACAAGTACAGGACTCTTATCTATCCTTTGTGTCAACTTAGATAGATTCTAAACTTTCTAGTTCTCTGCATATTGTTTTATGTATATGTATCCATTCTTGAGTTCTAATCCAGGATTAGATGAAATGATGCTTTAGATGGGACATAGGTCTATCTTGTTGTCTATGTAAGGATATCTCATAAGGAGTAAAGGGGATTGTAGGTGTGTTTATGGCTTGGAATCTCAGTTATTGTCTAGTGTGTGTAGCATTCATGTTCTAGGAGATCTTGCCCAATGGATGAGGCACTAGCCTAAATGATTATCTCTTTATCAACAAATACTGATTGTTGTTGTTATGATCACAAAAGCATAAGTTAAGAATCATTCCTTAAGTTTGCAGTATTTGGCTGTGTAAGGTTCCACCCCATAGTAATGGAGAGTCAATGAATGTGTGGTTATCATTTAGTACTTTCTTACTATCCTATTATCTATTTTTCAAGCCTAGTGCTTGGTGTATGAAGTGTATTTTATACTAGGTTAGGTGCACCTGCCTTGGTTTTGCAGAGCCAGAAGCAAAAGAGGGCATATTAAGTTCTTATAGTTGGTCTAGTTACCCTAAGACATCATTACATTTTGGAGCTAACCATTCCTAAAATCCATCTTAGGGTATATTGGTAGCCTATTAGAGCATAAGAGTTTTTCGAACAGCAACAAGTACTATGAAGGGAAGGTGTCAAAAACCTTATAAACCTGGAAGGAGGCCTAGTTGGGGCCCTTCCTTGTAGCCTTGATTTGTGAAGGAAGTATGCAATTGGGTGGTAACCCAACCTCACAAGTAACTTGGAGATGATTCAAATGTCCCAAAAACACCTTGAAACTCATCAATTTCTCTATCAGAGCTTGGGAAGGTATCTGAACCCTAAAAGACCCTTATAATCCTATGTAAGGGATGGTGCTAGGAAGAAGTGCTTGAAATGTTGCAAGAAGGTGAAGCTATACTTGGTGGTCAAGTTAGGCTAGGTCAAGGGATCCTTGATGAGAGGGAAATCCTATAATCCATAGTAGTTGTTAGGAGAACACTATGATCCTAGTTGAGGATCAGAGGCATAGACTAGCTAGTCTATCCTAACCTCCCCATCAGATTGGTATCAGAGCATCTTAAGGCTTGGGAAGTGGATAGTGGATGTTTCAACCTTCAGAAGAGTTAGTTGGATCATCTCACAAGTAGAAAATGGTGAATAATGCAAAGATTGCTAAGAAGGTGGAAGATCAGGAGGAAGCTAATAGACTCCTACAAGAAAGATTGATGCAAATGGAACAACTCTTGGATGATGTCCAAGCAAAGGAAAATAAGGTGAAAGATAGGATGGAGGAGCAAGATGCCAAAGAGAAAGAGAAGACCATTGATGATGATGTGCCTACACCTGATCCTCCAACCCAAGATGAGCAATTTCTTAAAGCGTTGAAGGCTATCACTGGAAAGGCACTTGAAGGTGTCCCATTACTTATGGATAGGATGGATACAGATCTTATGATGCAATGGATTGAAGGCATGGAGAATCACTTCAACTTTGAAGAGATCTCAAAGGCATAAAAGGTCAAAGTGGCCAAATCTAGGCTTAGAGGACAAGCTCTAACCTGGTGGAACTACCTACAAGAAGAAAGGGAGAAAGAGGGAAAGAACCTAATCTCCAATTGGAAAGCAATGGTCAACATAGTGAGGGAAGCATACCTACCTACAAATTATGAGATCTAGTAGCATAAGAGTAGATTGAACCTCAGACAAAAGGAGATGGATGTAGCCACCTACACTGAAGAGTTTCACAAGTTGAGATTGAGATCTAAAGTTAAGGAGGAGGAGAGCATCAAGGTGGCAAGATACCTAAGTGGTCTAAAATGGAGCATAGCAGAGGAGATGATTTTGTTCACTCCCACCATAGTTCTTGGGTGTCAACATATGGCACAAAAAATTGAAGATAAGAAAAGAAGGAAGTAGGAACCTAACTCAAAGAATAGAGGTAGAGGTAGAGACTCTAGAGGGGGTCAAAGAGGAGGTTCTAGTGGTAGAAGTGGTGACTCAAGAAACTAAGGGGAGAGAAAACTTTTGGAACAAAGTTCAGAGGTCAGTACAAGAGGATCTTTTAGTAGAGGAAGAGGTTCTCAAGGAAATAGAGGAAGAGGTGTAGGAAGAAGTAGCTCCTACTTTGCCACAATGAAATGTTATCAATGTGGACAGCTTGGGTACCCTGCTTATAGGTGTTCTAACAAGCCATCAAACTCAAGTAGTGAAAAGAGGGTAGCCTATACCCAAGAAGATAGCAGAAGCTCATGTACCAATGAGGTCAGCAAACTAGAATCCGAAATGGGTGAAAACTTAATGTTTACAAGAGTACTCATAAGGCAACCTAACCAAGGTGAACCCAAGTAGAGGAGGGCTCTTTTTAGATTCAGATGCAAGATACATGGAAAATTTTGCAAAGTTATAGTGGATTTAGGGTCCACTAATAACATCATAGCAGAGGAAGTAGCAAAGAAGCTCAAACTCACAAAGGTTCCCCATCCAAACATCTACAAGGTGACTTGGTTGAATCAAGAGTAGAGTGTGCTAGTAAATGAGTAGACATGGGTGGAGTTTTCAATTGGAGGCTATAAGGACAAAGTGCTTCGTGATGTTCTACCCATGGATGCATGCCATCTTCCATTGGGAAGACCCTGGCAATTTGATAGGAAGGTGATCTATGATGGAGAAGAAAACTCCATTGCTTTCAAGAAGGATGGGAGAACTTATAAGATTTAGTCCATAACAAAGGATGAAGAGGGGACTTCTAAGACACCTAGTGTGTTTCTTAGTAGTGGTAAGGAGTTCCTACATGCACTACATAATGAGGAGACAATTGGATGTGCCATCATGGTGAAGCCAAAGGAGGATGACAAGAAGTTGTAGGCAGAGACACCTTTGGAGGTGAAGAAAATGCTAGAAGAATTCAGAGACACTGTGAGTGATGGAACCCTTGCAACACTACCTCCAAGAAGGGCCATAAGTCACCAAATAGACTTTGTACCTAGTGCATCTCTTCCTAACAAAGCATCCTACAAGCTTACCCTTGACCAAAATAAGGAAGTGGCAAGACAAGTGCAAGAATTATTGGATCAAGGGCTGATCAAGAAGAGCATTAGTCCATGTGCAGTCCCAGTGGTCTTGGCATCTAAGAAGGGAGGAAAATGGAGACTTTGCATTGATTCAAGGGCTATCAATAGGATCACTATCAGGTATAGGTTCCCAATTCCAAGAATAGAAGATTTAATGGATTGCTTAGGTGGTGCTATGTACTTCACTAAGTTGGATCTAAAAAGTGGTTATCACCAAATTAGAATCAAGGAGGGTGATGAGTGGAAGACCGCTTTTAAAACCACAGATGGATTGTATGAATGGCTTGTAATGCCATTTGGGCTTACCAATGCCCCAAGCACCTTCATGAGGTTGATGAATGAGGTCTTGAAGACTTCATAGGTAGATTTGTAGTGGTATATCTAGATGATATACTCATCTATATAAAAACCAAAGCAGAACACCTTGAGCATTTGAGGTTGGTCATGAAGAGACTCCATGAAGAGTAATTAGCTATCAACCTAGAAAAGTGTGAGTTCATGTAGCAAGATTTTCTTTACTTAGGATTTTTGGTGTCCAAGGGTACTTTGAAAATGGACCCAAGCAAGGTGGAGGCAATCTTGAATTGGCTTGCCCCTAAAACAAGGACTGAAGTTAGAAGTTTTCATGGGTTAGCCTAATTTTATAGAAATTTTCTGAGAAAATTTAGTGGGATTTGTGCACCAGTGCTAGACACCATCAAGGGAGGACTTAAAACCAAGTTCAAATGGATTGAGGTAGCTGAGAAAGCATTTCAAACATTGAAGCAAGAGGTAGCTACCAAACCTATCTTACTCTTACCTACTTTTGATAAGTTGTTCACAATTGAATGTGATGCAAGTGGTGTAGCAGTAGGGGGTGTATTGAGCCAAGAAGGAAGGCTTGTGGCATTCTTTAGTGAGAAACTCAATGAGGCAAAGAAGAAGCATTTAGCCTATGACTTAGAGTTGTATGCATTGGTACAATCTCTCAAGAAGTGGAGGCATTACCTCCTGCCCAAGGAATTTGTTGTATTTATTGATAACCAGGCTTTAAGCTATATAAACACTCAAGAGAAGCTTAGCAATAGGCATTTGAAGTGGATGGAGCATCTCCAATCCTTTACCTTCACAATTAAACATAAGAAAGGATAGCTTAACAAGGTGGCAGATGCCTTGAGTAGAAAGCTTTTGACTATCCAAGAAGTACAACTACAAAGCATTGGAATAGCAGGTTTCAAAGACTTATATGAGGAGGATGAAGACTTCTCACAAGACTACAAGGTGTGCCAAGAGTTTGAGAACCATTTCCATGGTGAGTTTGCAGATTATACCCTTCAAAATGGATTGTTGTTCAAAGGCAATCAGCTATGTGTACCTAGAGGATCCATGAGGGAAAATATGATTCAAGAGAACCATAATGGTAGTCTAAGTGGACATTTTGGCATCAATAAGACATTGGAGCTGGTGCAAAGATACTACTTTTGGCCTAAGCTAGAAAGGGATGTGAGAAGATACATAGAGCAATGTGGAGTATGTCAAAGAGATAAAGGAGGTTCAAGCAATGTAGGACTCTATCAACCTTTGCCAATTCCAAATAGGCCTTGGGAGTGTGTGAGCATGGACTTTGTGGTTGGACTCCCTAAAACCAAATCAGGTATGGATAGCATCTATGTTGTAGTAGACAAGTTCTCTAAAATGAGTCATTTCATTCCATGTAGAGCTACTCATGATGCAACCTATGTAGCACACCTCTTCTTCAAAGAGATAGTTAGGATTCATAGACTCCCTTTGAGTATTGTATCTATTAAACATTAAGTTTTCACCCTTGTTTCAAGCTCTTGTAGTCTTGATAACCTAGTATAACATGGGAATCATCTCCAGGTGTGGGACCTATGCTAACTGAGATGAGACCTCTAGGTTCTAGGCTAGTTCCTCTTGGATAATCACCTTAATTTTCTTCTAGACATGAAAGTAAATTCTTTTGAGGGAAAGGGATAGAAGGAATGCTTGAAAGGGAAATGACTTGAAAGAAAACTACCTACTAGGTGATACACCGAAGATAAGGTGTGAATTGCAGCATAGAGGGGTGAGACCAATGAAGGACTTAGGTCTAGGAGATCAAAAATCACTGAATAGGCTTGCATAATTAATTCATAGGAGGGCCTGAACATACGACACAACCTATGACCTACAAGAAGACATTCACTTCTGAAACTCGGTGTAGGATTGAGACAAGATGGTCAGGGGGTTGAAGTATACCCACAAGAGCCTTCAAATCAAATCAAACACAGTAACACACACAATTACAAAAAATGAGAGGGATTAGGAACCCTAAATATCACTGAAAACAACCATATACTTCAATTCACTAAGAGAGAATTCAGATAAGGAAGCATAGGGACAGAGAAGATGTCACAAAATACCTCTGCAATATCTAAATTATTAATGGGAGGTTACAGAATGTAGAAAACCAAAGGACAAAAAAAATGTCATAGATAGCCTTCTAAGAAAAGATATATTCCATTTTACAAAAATTTCAACTCCGAGCTTCAAAAGCTCTAAAAATCCAATATATACATCCCCTCTTGCACGTAGGTAAGAGTCAAAACCTAACTAGGGTTACAAAATTAAACAATGATATCAAACCCTAGGGTACTGATCACCTATTATGAAAATCTTTGAGAACACCAGTGATCAAATCATATCTTTCTTTGCGTGTTGATCCTTCTGAATTGAAATCACTTGCAGACACAACAACCTCAACTTACCAACCCACCTGCAACTCCACTAAGCCATGAAGGCTCCAAATTTGATCATATTTTCCCTGGGAGTGGTACCATTTGAATGATGGTGCCAAACTCTCTAGCACCTCCCATCGCGACAAAGAACCTTGCAATGTCGGCCAACAATCATCTCCATCATCCTCACAACCACCACCATCCTAAGAAATCAATTCTCAAGCTACCTGACGTCGTGCATGGCTGAAAGAAAGCAAAACCCTCGCAGAGACATTTGAATTTTGAAATATAATGGCTAGCAGCAAATTTTAAAACGTAACCATCGATGAGAAACCCTTCCTAGTAGATGAATAGCTCAGATTATCCTAAAACAATCACAAACCTCCTTTTGAAAAGTCTTCGTCCACTTCGGCACACTGCAGCCAATGAAACTTTAGCATGTCAACATATTTATCAGCTTGGAACCACTTTGATTTTCCTTTTTTCTAAGTCATGAAGAACTTTTTAAACCCTGGCCCCAGGTTTTCCACTTGTCAACCTTTCATTCGCATTAATCACTCCATCAGCAACACGTCAACAATGGACCCACTACAATTGAGATTTCAATCTAATGGCAGGCACATGATCTCATAGCCCTCAAATATTCCTTTCGATCATGCGCTAGCTGTAGATCTTTCTTTAATCGGGACCCTCTGACAAACAGACCCACTATAACACCAGTCACCACTATGTGGACCAATCAAACATGAGCACATCAGCAAGAAAGGACCCACCGTCAGAGCCTCAACAATAAAGCAAGATCGATGGTCGGTGCATAATCTCATGGCTCTGACACAACGCATGAGATCATGGGCCAGCCGTTGGATTAAAAGTTAGATAGTATGTTGGGCCCGCTCTGAAAATTGGACAAGTCACCACCTCTTGATCAATAGGAAGCCTCCATGTAGGACAACATGGTAGTGGACCCACTTGACTTTGAAGCACTGGAGGGAAAGGAAATCTACGGTCATCGCAAGACCTCATACCTCTGACACCACCCTTGCGAAGTTACGACAGCTGTAGATCTTTTTAGAATTAGGACCCTTTGAAGATGACGAACAGGCTTGCTGAGACAGGTGTCATCCTGTCACATGATCACAAGGGCAAAGAATATTCCTTGCAAACATGTGACAACCACAAGTTTAAAAGGGAAGGTCAGGAGGAAATAATTGTCGGGAAGACTTAGGCTTTTAAGGAAATATTAAAAGGGACCCTGCCCGACAACCTAGAGACTTAACACATGAAGTGGTCAAATTTTAGCACATGCATTTTAAAGATTTAAGTGGCCTGAAAAGGTAATGAAGAATTAGAATCAGCCAAAGGGGATTTTTTAGGGTTTTGCAGCAATGACTAGATTTTCAAATGTACTTGCAGGCCAGAGGGTTTAAAACATTTGCAGAGACCAGAAGACAAGGCAGAAGCTCATAAATTTTTTTGATGGTGTTCAATAGGGTAAAATGAAGCTTTAGCTCAACTTGTGACCAAAATGCATGGAATAGGGAATTTTGGGTAACAGTATCAGATAGGGATAGTAAGTTCATGGGCCATTTTGGGCAAACCTTGTGGAAAAGGCTGGGAACTAATCTCTCTTTCAGTTTAGCATACCATCCTTAAACTGATGGTCAAACTAAAGTCATAAACATGGTGCTTGGCAACTTGCTAAGGTGTTTGACAAAGGAGTGTGGGAAAACCTGGGATCTTGTCATTTCTCAAACAGAGTATGCTTACAATGATAGTGTGAACAGGACCATAGGAAGGAGTCCATTTGAGATTGTATATGGAAGACACCCTAGAGGAGTGTGTGAATTAAGAGACTTAGGTTCTATGGAGTTAAAGAGTGGACAAGCTGAAGATTTCACTCAAACCATCAAGGAGGTTCAAGAGAAAGTAAAGAAGACCATCATGGAGTCCACTCATAAACTCAAAGCTAAAGTGGATGAAAAGAGGAAAGAAGTACAATTTTAGATTGGGGACTATGTCATGGTCCATCTTAACAAAGCAAGGATGTAGAAGGGCATGCCCACCAAGCTACAAATGAGAATAGTAGGACCTTGTCAAATTCTAGCCAAATATGGAGAGAATGCCTACAAGGTGGACTTCCCATCAGACTTAGCCATCTCACCAGTGTTTAATTTTGTAGACCTGGTCATGTTTAAAGGAGATATCAAACAACAAGGTATGGATCCACCAAAGGTGCTGCAAGACATAGACACCAATGCAATGCCCAAGAAGCCAACCAAAGTAGAGAAGATATTAGAATCTAGGATGAAGAAGAATAAAAGACATCAAGTCTACATGGAGCATCTTGTCAAGTGGGTAGATCAACCTGAATCTGAAGCCACCTGGATTGAGGAAGCATAGTTCAAGAAGTTTGGTGTGGACCTGGCTCTTCTTGACCCCAAAGTGTCTTAGTTTGTGCTAAGGGGGAGTATGGTGTAGGAGCACCCATCTCAGGGCTCCCACCATTATAATTTGTTGTGTGAAGCACTTCTTAAAAGAAGCTTGTAATTACAATAAGAGCTAAGCTCATTTTTTGTGTCTAGGCCTAGGCTAGGTCTTAGAGTTTAGTTGGTTTTGTCAATCTGCTAGCACAGTGGCTCAAGGCCTGTTGTCATCTTGAGATCACTGCTTGTTTCATGAGTTCATAGTCTTACAATAAGGGTTTGGAAATTTTTAGCACAAGTTTCCTTTGTAACAGACCTAAGGATGGGCTTGACAGTTGGTGTGAACAAAAGGGGCATGAGCAAGAAAAGTTGCTCCAAAAGTTGCTAGCAACTTTTCAAAGTTGCTTAGCAACTTTTCTCAAATAAGGTCTAAAACTTATCAAAGTGGCTCCAAGCCCTAATAAAGCTCCAATCCTAAGGTAAAGACTATAAATGACTTGAAAAACCCTAATTCAAGGGTTGGCAATGCATATGTATGGCTATTGTATGGAAAAACTAGTCTGAATGTAGTATTGTGTGTAACAGTCACTGTTTTATGGCCTGATTGGATGTGAATAGAGTGAATTTTGGTGAATCTTTGCAGGAAACATTGTTATGTGTGTTTAGTCTTTCATGTGTGTGTGCTAGGTTTAATTCTTTCAAGTTTTAGTGTTTATTTTGTTCATTTCTTTGCTTTAGACAATCTGCTGCCTGTTTGGAGAGACTTGAAGATGTAGGGCTATAACTCCAATTCCCACCATGGCCACACCATGGTTCTTTGGAATTTGGTAGTATAGTCCCTACCATGTATATATATGTCTTTAGGGCCCTGGAATGTGAGTGCAACTAATTGTTTTACCAAGCCCTAGGTGAGCTAAGGAAATGCCCGGCTAGGTAAGGTCAGTATTAAAAGTACTCTAGGAGACAGGGGAATGAGTTTCAAAGGAACCCCTTTAGAGGGAGCCAAGGGATATGAGTGAAGACTATATTCTATGGAGGAGAGAGCTTGAGAAATCCAAGAAGGGTGCTGAAGAAAGCCAAACAGTTCAGTGACTCAGTGAGGCCCAAAAAGCCCTTAAAACCCTCAAACTTGGTGGAGGCATTGTACGGCCTATTGGTGACCTAAAACCCCAAAAATCCTTCAGGGATATGAAAATTATTAGGGGTTACCTAAGAACTCTAGCCTTGGTACTATGAAGGGAAGGTGTCAAAAACCTTATAAACCTGGAAGGAGGCCTAATTAGGGCTCTTCCTTATAGCCCTGATTTATGAAGGAAGTATGCAATTGGGTGGTAACCTAACCTCACAAGTAACTTGGAGATGATTGAAATGTCCCAAAAACACCCTGAAACTCATCAATTTCTCTATCAAAGCTTGGGAAGGTATCTGAACCCTAAAAGACCCTTATAAGCCTATGTAAGGGATGGTGCTAGGAAGAAGTGCTTGAAAAGTTGCAAGAAGGTGAAGCTATACTTGGTGGTCAGGTTAGGCTAGGTTAGTGGATCCTTGAGGAGAGGGAAATCCTATAGACCTTAGTAGGTGTCAGGAGAACACTAGGATCCTAGTTGAGGATCAGAGGCATAGACTAGCTAGTCTATCCTAACCTCGCCATCACCTTAATTGATAATGAGTTGAGATTAAATGATATTAGAATTTAAATATTGAGATAAATCAAAGATGATGTTTCCACCATTAAAATTAATTTCATTCATTTCCATGGATTTGACAATGTTTCTAAGAAAACATTTGGTATCATCACCTTTCCTATTAAGGTAGGTCAAGTTATTCTAGACACTCCCATCCATGTGGTGTATGGACTTCCTAACTATAACCCACTTTTGGATAGACCATAGTTACATGATATGCATCCCTTTCCTTCAACACTTCATCAAAAAGTTAAATTTATCTATAGTAATTTGATGTATATACTTCTTGTAGATGATAGGCTAAATAGTTGTTTGCACATTGAATTGAAAAATAAATATATGTCTATCAAAGAAAAACAAGATATATATATTAAACATAAGAAGGATCCTTGTCCTTCTAGTGTTCTTCTTGATGAGGATTCAAGATATTTACATTTCACACCAAATTATGTTGCATAATAAAAATTACCAACATTATAACTTAATAAATCTAAAATTTCCCAAGTATCCCAAGAAAAAACTCCTCTTTCTTATGATCTTGCTAATAAATTTGTTTCTACTTATACTCCTATTGCATATTTATAAACTATTAAACCTAATTTTTATGAGATAGCGACTTATGAGGATCCATTAATTCTTTTGGATATGGCTTCTCGTGATGGTCCTAGTTATCACTTATTAGTAAAACATGGATTCAATGGAAATGGATGTGCAAAATATGAACAAGGAGTTCAAGTGCCCTTAGGAAATGAGGAGCATGAACATTGTTATAGATTAGCATTCCATTTTTATAAGGAGCAAAAACCTATTAGTCTTCATGTCAAAAATATCTCTTTTAGATATTTGAAAGTCACGAATCCTCGAGTCATTGATTTGGATCAAAAGATTTCTTTTGATAAATTTAGTAACTACGATACCTAAAAAACATGTTAGATAGGACAAGGAACACAAACTAGATAGATAGGTTATAGACTTTGTCTGTGACTAACTCAATAGATAGGAAATATGGGAAGAGATCAATGCATAGGATCAATAAGGAAGAGTTAAATAGTATGAAGATGTAGATATTGTGAAATGGTGTTAATAACTTATAGATGATAAGTACATGAGCTTGTATATATTAGTAGTAAAGAGTAATAGGGAGAGATATTGTGAGGATGGTCGGGTGCTAAGGAAGATAATAGAGATAAAGGCTATTTAACATCAAATGGATTATCTATAAACTAATTATCCCAGGACAATGTAAAGTTAGATGATATTTTTTGACAAAGGGATGATTCTATGGATGATTTATTTTTGGTGAGGTTGAGAGGGATGTAATTTTTGTAATGGCATTAAGATAAAATATACACATGGTGGCCATATCTTCATATTTGATCACATCACAAAAAGTGTAGACAAATGTGATACATATAGATATATAAGAGGGTTCACATAAAAATACTTTATATTAGTAGCATATATCCCATGAATGGTGACAAATTATATTGTAGGAATCATATGAAAACTAATCAAGGAATGATGGATCAAACATGACTCCACACACTATGAGAGAGTCATTTAGGAGGATATGGATTAATGGGGTCATATGATGCCACTAACCATCTATATCATAATGGTTGGCACTAACACCCTTTGAGAGTAGAAATTCATCATGAAAGGTTTAACTTGTAGACCATTGAATAGCATATTTTATACCCATACCATCCTAAATTGTAAGAACTTGAGTTATCTACAATTTAACATTTTTTAAGCACCTACCATACTATATTTACACTATAAATATTTATTCTACGACTTCATAATTGCACTTAATGCATCCCTAATTTAAATTTATGTCTTCTTGTCCCTCTAACTTGTACAATATTGAGGTAGGATCTAATTTCTAAAAATCATCCTCTATTTTCCTCCACTCACATAATTCATTCTTTCTCTTAGGCCTTATTTTACCACATCTTTTCCTCAAAATTCAATCACTTTATAGTAATTAGCTAATATTTTGATCTCAATTTTTGGATTGAAATTGACCTATCCCCAAGAATTCACCAAAATCCCCAAGGACAAGTCTCTATTTGCAATGTTATCCTAGATAAGTTTTCCATTTAAGACCTTGTCCTAGGAGCTTAAACCTAGATTTAAGTCATGGATCCACTTTGATGATTCTAAAGATTTGAAAACCCATGGTCAACTGGTTAATTATAACCCTTAAAAATACTATAAAATCAACCTAATTAATTCATTATGGAATAATAAAATCAAGTGTTGGTGAAAACCATAACATTTTTACAACAAGTAATTGTAAGCTGGAAGCCCAATTTTGATGACATTCATTGAAGCTATAGTATTTTATTGAAGAATTTTCTTAATAATCGACATAAATATTCTACTTTATCAATAAAAAATACCATGATATTAAAATATACATCATGATGGAGCTTAAAATAAATTGTGAGGATGGATAGCATAACATTTTCCCTCTACTACTTGGTATGATTTCCTTGTTATTTTCATATTTATGCTTTGATATTTTATATTTTACATGTTTACATTTACATTAATTCAATCCAACTTTGTTTTAATTGGCATACTAGGTTTTAACTCTATCATACATAGGGTTAGATATATGCATTTTAGATTACTTAGCAATCTAGACATACTCTAGATTCAAAAGTACAACAAACACTTTTACATATTCTAATGACTATCCGTTGAGGTGGGATTCACCAAAAAAGGGGGTGGGGGGGGGGGGGGTGACTAAGAAAAAACCCTATAGACACACACACACACACGTGCACGCTTCTAGTTGTGAAGGTCTTAGAAGTATAGGTTCAAGTAGGTTCAGATACACATACAGGTCTATAGGGTAATACATGAGTTATTTTTCAATCCTATCTAGAAGTGCTCTAGAAAAGGAAGGACACCATTTTTGGCCTTTTCCCAGACAAGGCCACCATTTATGACCTTATTTAGACTTTGACTGTTGGAAAATTTAGGTTCAAAGTGAAATCATTCACTTCATTTTTCAAGTGGACATATCATTATCTCCATTTAATTTCATTTAACTTCATAGATTATATTGACATGTCATTTACAATTCTAATTGGAATCAATCAAATCTAACCCTATAAATCATTGATCCTAAGTTTGCACTCTTATTCACTAGGTTTTGGTTATGAGATCCATCTTGTAGGCAAGGAGTTTTTATTCTAATGTACAATAATACCCCCATGATTTGGTAAGTGATATAAATTCCTGAAATAGGTTACTCACCATTCTTATTGTATACTTTGGTGACCCTAAACCTTTCATGCATTATACCTTTTGTGTTGGTTAGTTAGATCTTGCATTGATTTAAAAATCTTTAAAAGAACAAAAACCTTTTGATTTAGTGTTTATATTTACTTTTCACATATTGCACTATTAGAGGTACCTTTTTATAATTTCAATATTGTTAGTTAGATCTACTATTTTTGCATCTTAAATCATAAAAGAAACCAAAATTGTTGTCTTTTCCTTTCTGACATTTCCTTTACATTTGAAAAATACAAAATTAATTGCATTTCATTTAGCTTGTTTCAAAGATGTATGATTTCCTTATAAAATTAAAAAGATTCTTTTAAAAACTCCTCCGGCACCGGCCCACCTCCTTTTCTTGCCAATGTACTTAATGGCATATCAAAACATTATTGAATAATTTACTTATGCAGGAAATTCCATATGCTTTTATTATTTAAATCATAAAGATTAAAAAATAAAATATTGCTTATTTTAATCCTCCTAATTTTAACTTTTGGGCCCAAATAAATCACTTAAAAACAAATGATTTGATGATTGATTTTCCATCAATATTATTGAATTCAAAAAATGATTTAAATATAAGACTGATCCTTGCAATCCTCAATTATATGAATGATTCCATCACACATCTCAATTGAATCTGCACAACTTTGAATTGTTAAAAACTTGATTTTAAATTATTCTGTAAAGTGGCCAGAATGTACAGATAGACTCCATAATTGCTCCTTCAAACTGATCAAACATCATCACCAGACCCTGGGAATTGGGAAGCACATAATTTGGTATACCAACATTCACTCTGCAAAACGGACTTGCCCAATGATGCGTGAAGCGAGAGATTTTAATCTTTGAAGTCACCTACTTCATTTTCAATTCAACTGAACGTACCATAGCTAATCTCTTCGAACACGTCCTTCAAAAAATACCAAATGACCCTCTCGAAGGGCTACCAATAATAAGGTTCGTTCATTGAAATACAGAGAATTCACTAATCTACAAAGATTTATATAGCATGTATCTGTTCACTATTTTCTCAAAGGAATATCTAAGAGAAAATACAGAAGATGCTAAGAGTTTATGAAATACAAATCTGGAATAGATTCAGATTATGATTTGAATGACCATAAAAAAAACTTCTGAAATCTCTAGTTATTGTACGAGTCACACTCCACATGATGAAAACTAATAAGAATACAAAACCATATTCTAGAAGGTAATCGAAAGATAGAAAAGGCCTTCAAAATGGTTTGGATCCTAAACAAATTTGGCCCTTCCAATTCTGAAAAAAAAAAACAAAAAAAAACTAGAAAGAATGAATTCAGCATAAAAGAAAATGTCACCTATAAGAAAACAGGAAACTGATACGTTCAGCTCAAGCCAATTGTATTACGAAGATGTGTCCTGCCAAATATGCAAAATTCAACAAAGGTTAAGAACAATCCGAATTAGAAGATTAAGTGTTTGGCAAATTAACTTGAGAATAAATACGCTCATGCAGATCTATGTTCCATTTACCCGCCACTAGTACTTTATCCACTCTACCCTATTTGAAGAAAACATCAATTCAATTTAAATTACTTAACCTAGATTAATCCTTAGCAAAGCGTTTCTTTTAAATCTCTAAATATTTTCACGGGTTTGATTGCATTGAATTCCATTTCATATATTCAGATTATTTTTTCGCAGGTTTAATTAAGCTGAATTGTATTTAATTTACCAAGATTCTTTTAAGAGAGATAATGTCTCATAAATAAATCAATACCGAATCTATGAGGGCCTCTTTGGTTGCAGAAATTGACTTGGAATTGGAAAATTGGAATTGGTATAGGCTAATTCTAATTTTGGTCTAAAATGAGCATTCAGCCAATCCATCTCAGAATCAGAAATTAAAATTGAAGCATGAAATTGAAATTAAGAATTTACTTTTAAGAAGGGAGACAGATTCCTATTTTCCAATTCCAAGTTAATTCCAAATGATTCATCAAATATAAAATTTAATATCAAAGTTTATTTGCTAATTTTTATCAGAAAATCCCTTACCCATCTGCAATTTATTTGTCATTCCAGAAGACCCTTGGTCTCATTTGACATCATAAAATCATATTAATACTAACTGGCCCATAATTCATTAAAGAGGATGAAAAGGTGCAGAAAGCCCAATGCTCTGATCAAATTTTTGGTTATCAGTTGGAATGAACGAACGAACGAACTGATTGCATTATCCTAATTCTTTACATGCTGTCCAGAAAATTCTCTGCTTCAGACCCTCATCTAACCCATTAGGTTATGCTGGCAATTTTATAATAATATGTTTGTTGGGCCATTGACGATTCTGAAACTTTTGTGTCACAAATTAGGAGTCGATGAAGTGATGGAATATATTGTAGCAGTTGAGAAGTAGATTCAGATTCATTTTGTATATATGTTGACGTCATTCTTATTATAGCGGGCTCTGTAATAATTTAGTAGATGGGGTTTTACAACAACGGCTATGTAATTATTTAGCTATTTAATAATTTATATGTACGATAAATTCAGAGTTGAGTTGGACCAAGAGGATCATTCAAACAAATCAAGAAAATTGCAAGACTGCAATATTGCTTGAAGAACAAGCACAAACATCAAAAAATCTTGTAAAATAGAAATTTATTCATGAAAGTATTCTTATTTTATCTTTTTAGCCACTTTATTTAAGTTCTATGCACTTCCGTTCAGTGCTAGGAAACTGGAAATAACTATGGCTGTCCTAAATGACTTGGTAGAATGTGTAGGGGAGGATGGATTGGATCCACTCCTCAAACCAAAGATACAAACATCATATTCAATACAAAACACAAACACAAATATATTTTCCCAAATATAAATTACTCTGAAACCACTCTGTAGTGGGCAGAGGAAGCAATCTATTGCTTGCTTGAAACACAAGTACAAAATGCCTTTTTTATAGAAGGCTTAGAAGTTACATAGAAAACTCTAGAATATTTTCTCGTACTGGACATACATTTCTAGAACATTCTAAATATAATATTAGAAACTTTACCTAATCCCTAATCCAGCTGGAGGCCTCTAGAATAATCTAATTCACTTAATATTTTTGACTTTGCATTTGAGAAATTTCTGGAAACCCTTCTAGAAGGTGTAAATTTCTGGAAACTACTAAATAACTACTATTCTGGAAAATTCCATCTTAAACCACAAAGTTCTTGGTAGAAATTACTAGAATATTCTAACACTCCCCCCTAATTTCTACCACTAATTGCATCAAAATCCATAATTATACATCAAGATCTTATTCCCTGAATTTTTGTCCACAAATGCTATGGCATTCAAATTCTTTGTTCTCTTCCCTCTTGTCTTCTCTTACTATCAACATCCTTTTATTTGCCTGATGCCAAAGCCTTTTTATGTTTGACCATATGATGCTTTTTACAAGAAGCTTCACCTGCCTTCAATCTTCTTTATTGTCCTTAATGAATTCCTCCAACAGCTACGGCTATATACTTCAATATATCCTTCATGCCTTCAACAGATTTGACTGCATTTGATCTTCTTTTGCCAGCAATCT
This sequence comes from Chamaecyparis obtusa, assembly GCA_027943335.1. NCBI lineage: Eukaryota > Viridiplantae > Streptophyta > Pinopsida > Cupressales > Cupressaceae > Chamaecyparis > Chamaecyparis obtusa. Next base: position 1,639,389 of record BSBK01004490.1, read on the forward strand.
TAATCTGGGCGTACATGGCTGCAGCCTTCTGCAATCTTTGATCCTCTAAAATCTTTGTGATATCCTTCAATGATTTGATGTTCTACCAATTCGTCTGCAACACCTCCTTAGGGCTGCAACATTCCAAATGCTATGCCAATTTTACAAGCAATGACTATCAGTAACCTTTAGCAATCCTCTACTGTCTCAAATGGTGACAATCAACTTTTTTTCCCTTTCTTTGATACCACTGTGAAGTGGGCAGAGACAAAACACTTGAAAGCTAGTGTGCTACAACACAATAAAATCAGACTCCTGAACACCATTGAATTCTCCTTCACAAAGAATAACTTTCTCATCGGCAGAACTTCAGTCCTTGACTTGCCTCTTATCTTTGGCACTTATGAAACTCCTTAGAACTTTCAGATCTTTCAGAGGTTTGTCACAAATGGTGACAAGATCTCCCTCTTAACATCTGTCACAAATGGTGACAGGATCTCCCTTTCTTGACGTCTGTCACAAATGGTGACAGGATCTCCAAATGATTTTCAAACCTGGCTCTGATACCAATTTTGTAGGGGAGGATGGATTGGATCCACTCCTCAAACCAAAGATACAAACATCATATTCAATACAAAACACAAACACAAATATATTTTCCCAAATATAAATTACTCTGAAACCACTCTGTAGTGGGCAGAGGAAGCAATCTATTGCTTGCTTGAAACACAAGTACAAAATGCCTTTTTTATAGAAGGCTTAGAAGTTACATAGAAAACTCTAGAATATTTTCTCGTACTGGACATACATTTCTAGAACATTCTAAATATAATATTAGAAACTTTACCTAATCCCTAATCCAGCTGGAGGCCTCTAGAATAATCTAATTCACTTAATATTTTTGACTTTGCATTTGAGAAATTTCTGGAAACCCTTCTAGAAGGTGTAAATTTCTGGAAACTACTAAATAACTACTATTCTGGAAAATTCCATCTTAAACCACAAAGTTCTTGGTAGAAATTACTAGAATATTCTAACAGAATGTACTGTTCTAGAATGACTTGGTAGAAGATAAAAATACTATTCTAGAGACAACGAAAATATCTACAATGTGCACATTCAATGGTTAAAGCCTAAAGGGTTTTGCAGATTTCGATAGAACAAGTGATCACATACAATTGGGATTTTGTAGTTGCTGTTTCCAATAATAGCAGATAATTTGTACTACTGGTATATTTTCTTTCCTGGTATAGCCTTTGATAGAGTTGTCAACTGTGCCCTAATAAATACAGGTCTTATCATTTAATTGATTTTTTAAATAAAAAATCAAATAAATTTAATTTTTACAATAATTTTGTTTTTATTATTTAAATATTTATAAATATTCAAATTATAGAAGTGAAATAATTTTATTTTGATTATATAAATATCTATAATATTCAAATTATACACTGTATACAAAATTATTCAAATTCTTTAAACCAATTTAGTTAAACCAATTCAGTTTAAAATAGGATAGGCATCTAAGAGATGGGCAAGTATCCTATCTGTAGGAAGGAACTAATAAAAACCAAATTTAGTATTATTTCTAAACACTTATAGTTTGGCTTATAAAAAGTGAATACAGTAGAAGTAAACACAAATGTTCAAAATCTAGAAAGACATACAAATTTTTAAACTCAAATGCTACAACAATACATTTCATTAATCAAATTAATAAACTTTATTACATTTTGGAATGCTATTGCATTAAACTTCCACTCAAGATCCACTACGATTATATTTCCTCTATAAACTAATAGTCATAATTGCTTTTAAATTAATTTTTCCTAGAAACTTCCATACAGCCCACATAATAGGGCTATCTAGAAATAATTGAAAGTTCAATATTTTTGCGGTAGTAATTATTACATATTTCTACAATATTCCAACACGGATGAAGTTTATCCCAATTAAATTTTGAAGTTGATGTTACAATTATACCACTCAATTCCCTGGCATGCTCGAAATGCAAAATTCTGAGCATATTACCAGATACCAAATGTGTAAGAAAGGAATGACCAGGAGAGACGTGGAAGATGAAGTACAAAATGGTGGCGTTCACCGACAGATGTGATTCTACTGATTCAGAGCTGAATAAGACGGAATACAGCCGATTGACAATGAAAAATAGAGAGAATAAATCTGAAGGTGATTCTGATGAAAAATCGGAGAAATCTGCCGGAGATGACACATTTGCTGTGAGAAAGCTCTCTCGCAGCAGATGTGTCATCACCGAAAGATTTCTCCGATTTGCCATCAGAATATCAGAATTACCATCAGATTTATTATCTGTATTTTTCATTGTCAATCGGCTGTATTGCTTTTCATTTAACTTTGAATCAACAGAATCATATTTGTCGGTAGAATGAACGCATCATTTTGTATTTCATCATCCCGACGCCTCTCCTCGTCATTCCTTTCTTTTTCAAGCTCTGTCACAACAGATGTGTCATCGCGAGCAGGTCTCTGCAATTCGCCGTCAGAATCAGAATCATCATCAGAATCAGATAATGTACCAGCCTTTCATTGTAATGGGAGTCGCCACTAGCTTGACCTCCAGGGTTTCCGAATCTTCCCCAACCGCCACGTCCACCAGGCGCTGCAAATTCCATATATTTCTTGCATAGATTCAAAACCGACCTAAAACATGAGTCACACTTTTTGTGCGACTGAAGTCTCTTATATGTACACTTGAAAATTGTATGGGATGACTTTTACCTGACGCTACAAATATTTTATGGAAAATAATTTTCACTAATCAAATAAAATTTAGGTTAGTAAAATAATTGTACTAATGTATTTGTAACATTTGTGAATATTATAAATCATGTTAAAATCTATTCATAATAATAGAAGCAATGCAGTGTAAAGTTTGAATTCACAATTAATACGTACAAGAAATAAATCTAAGATCTTGTACACAGTCTAAACTCACAATCCAGGAAAAAAGAAAATAAATCTAAAATCATTGCAAAAAACTAAATGATAAACAATAATATTTTTATCTATGTACAAAACCAAATGATAAACAATAATATTTTTATCTATGTACAAAACCAAATTATAAACAATATTACCATTACGAAGACCTCATGAGATTCCATTGTTGCTTCAGACTTGCTTTGATAATTTGGTATGTGGGTTGCTCCAAACTGGTTGTAGTACTAGATGTAAGATAAGAGGGGTAAAGTTATTATTTATACACTTCATATACATTTGATCAACGATTGGGATTAAGAGGCAAAATCAAGGGTCCAAAATTTTCTAGGGATTAAGAGGCAAAATCAAGGGTCCAAAAATTTTGAGGGATTAAGATGCAAAATCAAGGGTCCAAAATTTTCAGGGAGTAAGAGGCAAAATCAAGGGTCCAAAAATTTCTAGGGATTAAGAGGCAAATTCAACGATCAACAAATTTCCATGAATTAAGAGGAAAAATCAAGATTGAGAAATGTCAAATCAACCATTTAGAAATGTTAAGAGAGGGTATGAATATAATGCACGTAGATTGCAAAGATTGATGAGATGTAAATCGATAGGGAAAATAAGTTATTTGATTATATTTAATTTTTGGGGAATCATGAAGTGTAAATGCATCTAGAGAAGATAACTAAAATATGAAATTTATGTATTCAAGTGAGGAAATTATTTAGGAGAAATAGTAAAATTAATTAAAATAAAATTATTTAATTATTAAGGGATAATTAGTTTAACTAAACAATTTAAAAATTTATAATTAATAAGGATTGAGAAGAATAATGCTAACCATGATATAATAAAGATTCATTAATCAATTTTAAATTATCACTTTTTTGGGACAATAATTATTAAAGCATGGTTTTAAAGGAGAAAAAGTTCATTATATGCCTAGTGATAGGATTTTACCCTAGGTTGTAAACTGGTTGGTCGGCCTCTTGATAGATTGAGTAGAAAATAAATTTCATTTAAACTCTCAATAGGTAAAAAAAAAAGTGAAATAAAAGATATCAAAAAGATGGAAAAAAGTCAATTAGGGTTCAAATGGGGGATAAATAAGAAAAATATGGGTAAAAATAGCTCATTCTTTTTTACTTTCTCAACTTACAAATGAGAGATCGAGAAGATAAAAATACGAAGGAGGATGATCTCAAGAAGAGCTAGGAAGATTCATTGGTAGAATGATAGCATGTTTACAAATGAATGGTTCACGTTAATATATTATGCACCAAGACATGATAATGCATGATCATGCATTATTTTTATATGGTAATGCACACCAATTTTATGGCCATGTACACTCAATGTGTAGTGTTGCATGCATAGGCAATGACATGAACTAAAATGTTGAGTGTGAAGTACCACGCACCCACCAGTGCACAATATGTCACACAATCTATGTAGCATGCACATGGGGTTGTACAACATTGCATGTAAAAAATTGCTCACTACATATCCTACACATATAAAGCTGAAAACCAAGTGCACAAGGAACTACCCAAATTAGGGGAAATGGGAAAAATAATATAAATTAGAAAAGTGGATTTTTAGGTAGATTAACTAAAATTTTGGGTTTTAATGTTGTAAGAGGATTTTGAACCCCTCCAATCATGAGAGAAACACTCTCGAGTATTGACACTAAGATCAAAATTGACAATGAGATACAAGAATTTCCCAACTAGATCTAGCTTATTGTTCCTTAAATTAATGCATGAGATTAGGTGGTGTTTGACAATGATGACAATGTTTATGGAGATGGCATCGTGAGTATAATGAATTCATCCTTCTAACATGGGAAGTGACTATGATAATAAAGGAAATTTTGAGGATCTTGTCTATTTCCATATAGAGCGAGATCAAGTGATTTATAGTGTTTTAGATTAAGGTAAAAATAGGTTTTAATGGGGACCTGAAACCCCTTACAACATAAAATTATATTTTAACAAAAGAGACACAAAGTAAGAGATATTTTTTGTTGGAAAACACAACCATAAAACCAACACCTAGAAGAAAACTACAAAACTAGCAAAAAACCATACAAGAATAATAAGCAGAAGGAAAACATTTAAGCAAGCTCCTTTAGAGATTTATCAGTCTAGTTCCTAATGATGTTAACCTCTTCCATGGTATTATCAAGATATTGATGACGTTAGAAGAGGCTGCAATTTTTTTGTTTAGTCTAGCCCTGGTTCTTTTTGCTAGTCTATATTTAGCAGCCTCCGTAGAAACCATCCCCTAACTACCAATGTTGATATCCAACACAATACCCTTCATTTCAATCTGCCCCATGAAGTCCTTGATTTTATAAATGAAGGATGAGATTTTCCCATCATTGTCGTACAAGATTTTATTTAACCCATCTTCATAAAGCTTTATATACTTCAGAATTTTTCCCTTATTTTGTTTGAGAATCTTTCTAGATTTGATTTCCTCTTTTAGCTAGGTTTCAACCTACCAATCTTACACCTGAGGCCATAGACTTCATTATAAATCCATTGGTCCAGAGAAAGAGAGACATCAACTTTAGCTTTGGCATTTTTAAGGAACTCTAGACTTGATGAACAAACATCAGTATGATGAATATCACCCTTCTCAATACAATCATTAGGGTTAGCCACAATATTATCCAATGAAGTCTTATCATGATTAGAAAGAGTGGTCCTAGATTCAGAAGAAGGGTAGTTGACAAGATTTATATCCGGGTTCATACCAAGGCCTAAGAAACAAAGATTCTTCCTTTTTCCTTTAATTCCATTTCTAGTATTCTTCTATGTGGAGCAGATGCTATCATCCACATTCAGCAAAGTGGGAGGGTTACTAACACCAATTTCACCCATTTTCAAGGAAGAGATGACCTTAGAATCAGAGTCATCAATATTCATCCCCTTGACATCTTCCAACTACAAATTTATAGTCTCTTCATCTGCATTAATTTCCTCCAAATTCTTGACAGATTCATCCCTGATCTCCATGCCATTATCATTGTCATCAAGAGTGATCATCCCTTTTCTATCTTTCGATCCCTAAGGAGATTTCCACTTCTTCCTACTAGAGGTTTCACCTTCCCCTTTTCTCTTATTTTTAATACCAGGTTTGGGTGTACGGTATTTACAGTATTCAGCGAACAATAAGATAATCCCTTCATGCAAAAATAGCTTACTTTATTTCTTGTTGTACTCAATCACACTGTTATTCAAAGATTTAAAGATGGAAAAAGGGGAAAGATATGCTATCTTTATAACAGAAATGGTTGAGAAGGACAAAATTATAACTATGGACTCTGGACTACCTACCATCAAAGGTGAAGTATGCCCTAATGCAAGATAGCACATTCCTTCATATAGGTTTGATCTCCTTGATAGCATAGTAGTCATGTTTTTTTACAAGGTACTTTAACTCCTCTTTACTTTTTGTAAATTTAATAACTGGCTCATTTCCAATCCCAGGGTAGGCTATTAATCTCTAAGATGAAGCCAATCATTAGGTCAAAGGAGAATCCATACATGGTCACCACTTCTCTTTTTCATCCCTTAAAAAACTTAGTGATGACTTCCTCATTGTATCCATGAAGCCTCTGTAGATGACCAGTAACTTGTCCATTTTGCATCTACTCCAAGATAACCTTGATATCCTTCTACTACTTACAAGATCTTGGCTCCTAATGCATCAAGTCCCATCCGTTTTACCATTACAATAAGCAAAAAACAAGATATTTCTCCCAATAATTTAATTAAAGATTCTCTTCATGGAGAAATTGAAGAACATAAAGCCAAAAATTTCCCACAAAGCGTGTGAGCTATAAATGGTAGACAAGGTGTACTTAACCATTATTATGTGATTGATGATCCAAGAGCCAAGGAAATTACATGTCACTAACATTATTAAGATTTACATTTCTCATGACACTATGTTTCAAATCACCCTTAATTATTTCCTTAAGTTTGAGATCAAACTTCATTTCCTCATGCCAAGGCATAATGTGATTTGAAATCAAGGCTAGGTTGGCAATAAAGTGACCTCCTTATTAGCTTCAAACTACATATGTTTAATGATAATATTTTCAAAAGTTTTAATTAATGAATTGGATTCTTTTATAGTATTCTGAACCATCTACTTACATAGGGAGTTACCATGTAGATATCTAACAATATTGTTTGAGTCACCTTTTATCCAAATTTTCTGCATTGCAGATCTTGAGCAAGTTTTATGATATGTAAGGCCCCATTAGGTTTAGCTACATGACTAGATTGGATACTCAGAGGGGTAGCTAGGACACCAATACATTTCTCTTACATATCCCTTATAATACCTCCATATCCAGCTTGACCAGGGTTGTCTTTTGTAGCCCCATCAAAATTCACTTTCAGCTAGCCCTCTGGAGGGGAAGACAATACCACATTCTCCCTTTTACTGAGGTTTTTAATTCTATATTTGAGGTTACATAGGAGGAAGGAATTAGGATCATACACCTTATCTCCTAAGATTTCTTCATTTCTAGTGGATATAAAGTTATCCTTAATAGCCTTTATAGTATTCTTTGCAACCACTCATGCAGCTGCTTCACTATCCCTAAAGATTCTATGGTTGCCTTCATTCCATATATTCCAGAAAATATGAGGGGAAACCAACCTGTACACCACCTTAGCATTGGTGTTATAAGCCCAACATGAACATTGAGAAATGAAATCTTTATTGCTTCTACAAAAGACACAAGATAAGTTCCAGCCAAATAAAAAATCTTCCTCAACCTTACAAGAAAAAGAGCATTGGAAGAACATATGGATGACAGATTCATAATATTTTTTATAGAGATAACACCCATTAACAAGATTGAAACCTATCTTACACAAATTATCAATAGTTAGGATTTTATAATGAATCATAATCTAGAAAAAAAGTACGAATCATCAAGATAATACCTTTAACCTAGCAGGAAGCCAATAAACATTTGGGTTCTTTGCAGGGGTGGAGTTCCATTAATCCAAAGGAGAAAGAGTAGAACCTATCAGAATTACGAGCTTAGATGTTGGATTCTAGTTGATCTATGGAGATAACCCTCGCATTAAGCCAAGTTTTAATGTCAATCAAACTTGGATGGATGGAACTGTATCACTGCATTTATCATTGATCCAATAATCGGTAACCCTATTTCCAAAGACCCTTTTATAAAAGTCAATGATGTATTGATCATCCAAAAGATCCATTATGGGAAAATCTATAAGCCAATAATCTTCCCATAATTTTATTCTCTTCCCATCACCCAAGTTCCATCTAGACCCACTGACCACCAAATGTTTAGATTTTTGTACCAAACCCCATATAAAAGACCCATTTTCAATGTTAGGTGACGAAAGGAAAATCACTAGAGAGGGAGAATTAAAGAGATATTTATTGTTCTAAATAAGATTCCATTCCTTTTCATCACTGTACATTGTCCAAATATGTTTAGCGAAAAGATCCTTGTTAGGTTATTTGATTGGGCCAATGCCAAGATGACCTCTAAAAAATGCATGCAAATTTTTTGATTAAGGAAAATAGGTTTTAATGGGTCCCCGAAACCCTTATAGAATTAAAAATTTAACAAAGATATAGTATTAAAAGTATACATCAACAAAGTAGCCATAGAAAAATAACAAACAGTCACAGTCCACTAGCAAGCAACAGATAGAACCAGAAAATAGAAACAGAAAACTAGGATGGGCTCAAAGCCAAGAGAGAGGCTCAGGAAAACTCTCTAAGGATCTCTGTCGCATGAATCTCAAGCTCATACATCTTATCTGCTGCCTCCTCAAGGTCAAATAGATCTTTATCAGGTTCCTGGGTGTCCTTCTTCATAGTGCTGGATCTGGTTCTCTTCCTTGGGCCATCCTCTAGAGAATTATCTTTGCCACTATTGGGAAAAAAATGCATGCAAAGTTGGTCCTTGGTGAACATCGACATTGATTCTAGAAATGAGGTTTTTATTCTAGGATTTTTGGGACATGATCTAGGCATTAACCAACATTATTTAGACTCATCAGATTTAAAATTAAGGTTAGATATTCTACTGATTCTTTTAGATAGATTAAATAGAATATTACTTGTCCTAGATTAATGATGAACAAGATTCTTTATTGCATGTAAAAAATCAAATTAAATGTGTTTTCCTAGATCAATTATCAAGATAATTCTTTATTGTATGGGGAAAATCATAATATTTATGATAAAGCATTTGACTACATATGCATGTGGACTATGTGTCCTAGCCCATCTATACAACAACATGCATGCAGTATACAGAGAGGGATCTAGTTTTTCATGTGGAGTTGCTTAACTAAAAATATGCACATGGAAGCACGTAGACATTGGATCAAATATTATCGATAAGTTATGAAAGAGAGGGATTTTCTATGTGTATGTATATGGTGGTACTAGGAAACTAGGTGACATGCCCTACTAGAGATTACAGACAATTGACATAAAAATTTTAATCTAAAGGTCGAGGAGAGAGAGTGAGGTCTGGGTAGAGGATTTAGATCATCTAGTATATTTTAGGCATTTGAGATGCTTAATTAGATCAAAAAATGATTTTGTAAATAGATATTTAATTGAGAGGATACATAGATAGGCTTTCCAAAGAGTGTGCTTATAGGAGAGACAATGTACTTTTTTAGACAATTAAACACATCATTCACACTTAACACATAGATTTTTAACGTAGAAAACCTATTAGGGTAAAAATCACCTAGGACCGGTAACCCAAAATAATTCACTCTTCTAAAGTGAGCTCAGTTAGGAGCCAACCCTATTAAATGTTACAAAGCACACTATAAGGTGTGACCTGGTTAGAGGAATTATCACTAACAGTTCTCCCTTGAGCAACAATCACTATGGGGTCAACAAGAAAATAATCAACATTCATTGAATGTCATATTGAAATACAAAAAGATTGTGAAGTCCCACTCAGTTAAGAGACTTTTCTGTAGAAATGGTTAAACTAGTACAGTATTGATTTGATTCAAATAAAACTAAGATTTGTAGATTTTTAGATATAAGCTAAGCTCAAAATACCTCCTTTGATCAATAAACAATATAATCCCTCATATCCTCCAACTTCATTCCACTCGGTGAATGCTTCTCTAGTGCTCGGTAATTTCTATAGTTCAACTCCGTTCTATCTTTAACTAGTTTGATCAATGGTGCATGAAAATATTCCTTTTACATGAATTCTCCTGTATTATCAATAATCCTAGACTCGATAATGAATCTCATGTATCTTTAAATAGAAAATATAAATCACTTTCTTCTCATCCATTCATTTTGCCTCTTAATATCCATCATTCATTTTTTAGCTTTAACCTTCCTCAAAAGTTTCATCATTAACACATTTCATTCTTCTTCATCTGATCAATCTTGAATTTTGTCAACCATTGGATCATCATTTCAAACTTTATCTTCTACCTCAAAATCATAAGCAATTGTCCAGCTCATCAATTCAGTCTTTTACTATAATATTTATTTGTTTCTTTCATTCGGTCAATACATAATGTGTCGATGATTACCTTCTCGATTGATACTATACTCGGTATACAATACACTAGCTCAATTTATACAAAAATCTTCATTTACCGACCACATAAACTTGTTCATTTCTAATCTTCAATACATAAAAAATCAAGTCAACAACATTATGCCATAGACTCATTAATAAGTTACCTAATGTATACCATATCCATATCTTTCATATCCATCTCATCTTAATGTAGATATCTCATTCCTTTACCATTTTCCTTCTTTAGATGTTTGTCACCATCATGATAAGCACAGTCAAAACTAGTTGACATCAATGAAAATACATTGACTGATTTAATTGTCTTACACATACTTTAGTAGCTCTGTGACCATTAATCATTGTCTTTCGCTTGTCCATTCACTCCATCAAGATATTCAATCAGTTGTAGGTTATCATGGGTAGTTAGTGAGGGAAATAATAGAGCTTGAGTTTGTTTAGCATAAATGGATCTAGCTATAGACAAGAGATCTTATGAAACATGAAAAGGTAGATTAGATCTTTTGATAAAGAGATGAGTCTATAGATAAGTTATTTTGGGTGAGGTTAAGAGGGATGTGATTTTCACAATGATATTAAGACAAAATGTAGAAGTTGTCACCATATCTTCATAGATGATCACACCAAAGAAGGTATATAAAAATGTGACCCATATAAATATAGACTAGAGTGTACACATTACAAGACTCTATATGAGTAGGAAATATCCTATGAAAGGTGATAAATTCCTCTCCAAGAGTCATATGAAAACTATTTAGGGTTTGATGGTTCCAATATGAATCCACACATGAGGAGAGAGTCATTCAGGATGATTTGATTAGATAGGAGTATTAATATCCCACCATCCATCCACATCAAAAGAGTGGGAACTGCAACCTTTGAAGTTTATGAATGCATCATAAAAAAGTGAAATTGTAGACAATATATTAAAAAATTTATGCATATGAACATTGTACATGTATATATATAAAATAAAAAAATAATTGATCAAAAAGATGATTTAGGAAAATATATGAACCATTTTGATTTATATAAACTTATGATACTCTATTCTGGTAACACAAACATAAACCTATGGGACATTATTTTGGTGGCACATTTATCATTTCCTAAGGTATACATATTACATGCTAAACTATTTAAAATTTTGTATATATTTTTAATTTTGTAATATGACATGAAAAACTATATAATTTTAGTCAATGTTATGGTTTGATAATATTATACTAACAATATACATCTTAGGTTCTCATGCAATAAAGTCAAACATTATTCAAATAATTATGTACAAGAAAAAGATAACATTAATACATTTTTTTTAAAGAAATATTTCCTACAAAGGAACCATTGAGGAGTGATGATGATTCTTCTCCTTATATACCTAATTCATCAGGATTCATTTTTTTAATAGGAACATGCTTTCAACATTGTGGTAATATATTTTTCCCCTTTATCTCTCTTCTCACATAATAACAATGAATCAGGTAGTATGATTTGAAATACTATTGCAAAAATATTTTCAAACACCTTAGTATAGAAATTTATTGCATAGATTCACCATGGACTCTTCAAATTTAAATGTCTCTAAATGACAATGAAAATCTTATCACATTAATGAACATAGGTTGTTTTTCCTGCCCTATAGACTACAGTGTTTATGAAGACATTTCATTGTAACCTAAAGTTATTCATTTCCTTAACAATATTCCACCTACATTACACTAAGTAAAGGAGAGAAATTGAAAGATAAAAAAAACAATAGGAAAAATCATATTAAAAAGGAATTTCCTACCTCCCACTTGAAGATCAATGATAGTAATAAATATTTGAATCATCAAAAAATGATCAATCCTTATTCATCTTCTTATACTTTTAGTGCTTCAATGTATTCTTAGAAGAGTAATTTAACAAGGAGTGTGATGTTCAATTCCTTCCCCATTATAATAACATATAAAATACATATTATTTTTAACATGATTTCAAAATATGAATATAATATAAATAGTCTTATATATGTATGTAACAAGGAATTAAGGTGTATGTAGATCCCACAAATCATTATCATAGAGAACCTATATGATTTCCTACTTCTTCTTTTTCTCCAGTCCATTCTCATTTTCCTACAATCATACAAAACCATTGTGCATGATATGATATGAGTATAAAACCTAACGATTTCTCCTTATCTAAAAAATACCAATTCTAGCTAATCCTCTTAAGAGACAATTTGATCACACTTCCACCTTAAAAATATTATGAAACTTGATGAGGTCACCATATTTTATTTTTTTTGTGCTTACCATCGCATATATGATCATACAACTTCTCATTATAGATCTTTTAAGAAAGAAGATAGATAACTTATTCATAAGGAAATGATTCCTATAACAATTGACATTTAAAAAAATTTATGTCTTCTCATGTAATTGGATTCCATTGCCTCCACATTTTCCCCGTCTCTCCCCCTTAGTTTGTACAATTCAAAGTTTTCCCTCTTGTGACATGTTATTCCATTGCCTCAACATATTTCCCCTTTTGATGTGCATTCTTATTCTAAATAGTTTTTATCTAATGCCTATACCCCTAATACTATTTATTAGTGAGGATCATTCTAGGAGTCTCTTCTTTTGGATCATGTTGCTTTCACAGATAGGGAATGGATGATAATGAGAAACTTCAACTCTCTCCTCCTTTCCTCGAGAAATTAGGGAGTGCTTCTGATTTTACTAATTCAATGTAGGATCTACATGCATTTTTGGCCAACGCTTATCTCTTAGACTTGGACTTACATGTTAGTAAATATAGTTGGTCAAATATAAAGGTTTATAATCACTTGATCCAAGCTGGACTAGATCATTTCATTTTGTCTTCTACTTGGGCCATTTTTTATAAATGATTTTCTCCATGCATTTTAGATATGGGTTAGACCAGTATCTGATTCTATTTAACTATAATTTGGCAATACCCAATGAGCTCTTCTCATTTTTTTTTGACACCATGTGGACTAACAACCCAAAATTTAAATCCCTACTAGTAAGTTGGTGCAAGGTGAATGCCCAAGTAAAAATGATGTTCACATTGGTAATCAAGATGAAAAGCTTTACTATTAATTAAAATATTAGAACATATTTTCCTTTGGGAATATCTTTATGTAGAAATCATAGGTAAAGAAAAATGTATCCTAAATTTAGAGTAAGACAGAAAATTAGGGATTTCCTATTCTATTAGCTAATAAGGAGAAGGTCCTATTAGATAATATTCACAATATTATATCTAAAGAAGAAACTTTCTATAATAAAATATATAGCATTCATTATATTACTGAGGGAGCTCACAATACAAAGTTTCTTCATCAATATTTTGTCAAATATAAAAAGAGAAACTATATAAGAGAATTAATTAGTGCTAATGGTGCCTCTCTTACAACTACTAAGGATATTACCAATGAACAGGTTGGGTAATTCAATTTTTATTTTTAATCAAGCCCCTTTGAAGGATCTAAATGCCTCTCATGTTGTGGATTATCTTTTATGTTGTATTCCTAAAATCATCTCTTTGGTGGAGTCCAAAATGATTAATCTTCTATTTTTCCTGGAAGAAGTTATAAAAGTTGCATTTTCTTTAATCTCTTTTAAGGTTCCATGCCCAGAAGTCTTACTGCCATATTTATTTCAAAAATTATTAGATATTGTTGATACATACATCTTCTATACAACTAAATAATTCTTCACTTATGAGGGTATCTTGAAGGAGATAAATAGTAATTTTATTATGATTATTTTGAACAAGAATGGATGTAACAAAATTATGGATTTCATACCTATTATACTTTGTAATAGGGTTTACAAAAGTATCTTTGATTTGGTGGTTAGTAAAATTAAAGTAATCCTCAATTAAATTATATATCCCCACCATAAGGGTCTTGTTCTAAGAAGAAAACTCACTAATGTTGAGCTATTCTTATCAATGAATGTCTTCAATTAATGCATAATGGTGAGAAGGAAATATTAATTATAAAGCTTTATTTTTATAAAATTTATGATATGATTTTCTCAAAATTTCTTTCTTTCATTCTCAAAAAGTATGGTTTTGAAGGAAAGAATATTTCCATGAGATAGGATTTTTTCAACTCATCTAATTATTTGGTGCTTGTCAATGGTTCCCATAAAAAATTATTTTCTACCTCATTGTGTCTTCACTATGGAGGTCCCCTTTTCCCCTATCTCTTTATCCCAATGGATGATGCTCATGGTTGCATTATTTTTAAAAAAAGTTGTTGAATAGGTACAAGCACAAAGTTGTGTCACATTTCAGGATAACTTATCAGCATAGTTGAAATTGAGTATTTCTAAATAAAAATTAATTTTCCTCAAACATATGGTCTAGCTAAATTCATTCTATATAACGTAGATAAGTGCTTCAACTTTCCCAATTAGAAATCTCTATTCAATGCATGTTTTATACCATTTACCAAAGAAATAAAATTATTGCAAAAAATAATGTTTCAATAGCTCCTACTCTTTTTAATGATATTTTAAAAAAAAATATATAAATACACTTTGGTAGAGCTTAGAGTTAAGACTATCATCATATATAAGTTTTATATTATTTTGATTTGATCTAATATATTATAATTTTCAAATACTACAAGTGGTTATTTTAACATTCAAGAAGATGCTACTTTGAAGATAGACAATTAAAAAATTAATATATTATAAGTATAAACTTCATCCACTTTTACACATTTCATCAATTTACATCATCTTCAAATTCTAAACGTAAATTCCACTTTTATGTCGTTAAAGTTGAACAGTTTGCATTCTGTTAACCTTTTCCTTTTTAAAAGTGTGACAATAGATTTTACATAGTTTACAGATTGAACCAATAGGATAATCTTTTTGAGGGCTCAATATTGATGGCATTTACTCAGTCAATTATGCTTGCAAACTACTTTCTCTCCAGTGGCCCTAACTCTTTAATTTTTGAAAGGTTTGGAATTATAAAGTGATGTCTAATGTTCAATTATTTCTAGTGGATAATTTTTCATAGAGAAATCCTCACATTTGACAAGAGGAAAGGAATATAGTTGGCTATTATATGTTCTTTATGTGGAAATAATGTGGAGTGTGTTGGCGACCTTTTATTTTCCTATCATTATGATTGACAAATGAGATAGAAATTAATGACAATGTTTAATAGGAAATGTTTTTGGTTGTTAGTGACTGAGATGGTCTCTTCTAGATGGATGTCTCCCACATCTCATCTTTTCACGTAGGAGTTGTGTTGGTATTCTCTTCTTTATATTGGCTAGGCTTTATGGATTATATGAAAGAACTTAGTTTTCATGGATAAATATGTTAGTTATGAGACACTTTTCTTTTCATTGGTCAATAAGATTAAGGAGAATATGAATAACATTACTCATATTAATCATAAGTCTCCACATTCCTCTTTAGATAGGGATATTTATAGGAGTTAGGTACTTTCCTCATGTCTTAGTAAATCTAAATCTCATTATTAGGGATTTAGAAAGAATATTATTTACCTCCTTACCCTAGATAGGTGAAGGGGTATGTGCAGGATCATGGTATGCCAAAAAGTGGCGATGTGAAAAAGAAGTCATGATTGATAGACTCTTCGAAAAGAACTATAAATTTCAAACAATATAACATTTTTGAAATCTTAAATATACATCACATTCTATGCTTCACCTAATACAATACTAATAAAAAATTATTTCAATTTGATGAAGTTTAGACTAAGTTAAAGTGGTTAGACACGAGAGTTTTTATATTTAGGGAAAATTGTAGGAGAAAAATCATAATTAATTATTTACTTTGAAAAAAATACCAAAAATATAAATCACATCTAGATACGAGTCTACTACTTTTATGTAGGGTATATCCAGGATCATGGTATGGCAAAAAGTGGTAATGTGAAAAAGAAGTCTTGATTGATAGACTCTTTGAAAAATAACTATAACTCTGAAACAATATAATATTTTTGAAATTTGAAATAAACATCACATTATAGGAATCACCTAATACAATAATAATAGTAAACAAATTCAATTTGATGAGGTTTAGACTAAGCTAAGGTGGTCAGACATGAGAGTTTTTATATTCAGGAAAATTTGTAGTAGAAAAATGATAATTAATTATTTACTTGAAAAAAATACAAAAAAATATACATCATATCCAGACATGAGTCTACTACTTTTATCTAGAATATTATGAAAAATTATTATAATTTGATTTTGTATAATGTGGTCACACATACACCTACTTGTTATCTTTCTAGTCCTGATTGATAGACTTGTTCAAAAATAGCTATAACTTTCAAACTGTATAAAATTTTTGAAATCCAAAATGTGTGTCACATTCTATGATTTTCTTACTACGAGAAAAAAAATAAAATCAATTTGATAAATTTTAGACTAAGTTAACAATGTCATTCACGAGAGTTTTTGTATTCTATAAAAGTTGTAGAAGAAAAATGATAATAAATTATTAAGTTGGAAAAAAATTACAAACAAATGTGTCACATCTAGACATGAGTCTACTACTTATATCTAGAATCTTGTAAAAAAAAATATCATTTGATTGTATTTAAGGTGGTGAGACATACACCAGCTTCTTATTTTTTCTTGAAATTTTTTCACTGCTACATTGAAATGTGAAATTTTAAACATATAGAATAATTTTTTTTCAAAAAGGGCCTATTATCTTAGAAAATAAATTCAATTTTTTACAGATTCTCTTCTTACATATTTTTGATATAATATTTATAACTTGTTCAAATGTTTATGTCAACTTTCCTAAACCTGATTTTTTGAATTTTCATTGCCACTTAAGGGCCTAGTTTGGCATATCATGATCTTGCACATATGCTTTAGAATCTTAAAAAAATATTATCTTTTTATTTTGTTTAATGTCACCAGACCTACACCTGTATTTTATCTTTCTAGTTCTGATTGATAAACTTATTAAAAAATAGCTTTAGGAAGCAACAAATGGTTTGGCACTTGACCAATATCTATGCTCCCAACACCCAAACTGGCATGATATCTCTCTGGAAGGAAATTATCAATTGCATGGATCGGGATACTTTTTCTAAGTATATGGTGGTTGGTGACTTTAACACCCCCCTCTATCCCTCAGAAAAATGTAGAGGTCTAATAGACTACTCTGATAGTATGGGGCACCTCACAGACTTTATTTCTTGTTCAGGTCTCCTAGACATCGATCTAAAAGGAAATCTGTTTACTTGGTCCAACAATAGAAAAGGGTCCCATCTCATCCAGGTGTGGCTAGACCGGATTCTAGCTACCTCCTCCTGGGATTTGTGCTTGACCTCCACTCTGTCCTCCCTCCCCAAAACTACCTCTGATCATAACCCACTCTTCCTCTACTGGTCAAACTCTCCTAGGATTGGTCCATCTCCCTTCATATTTGAGGTTATGTGGTGCTCCCACCCCTCATTCAGAGACCAAGTGAAATTATGGTGGGCCATCCCTATTTGGGGAACTACCGTGTTCAGGATTGCTCAAAAGTTGGAAATCATTAGAAAAGAGGTCAAAGGTTGGAGCAAACATAATTTTGGTGACTTCTTCAAAGAGAAAAAAGAGCTTATTTGGACTTTGGAATCCCTCCAAGCCCAACTTGCTACTGTGAATATCAGCGCTCATGTGAGGCCTCTCCCCTATATCGTCATAGATTTTGCAGTTCCTGCATTTGAGAAATGCTTATTCGATACCTTATTTTGATTCACTAAGGTTTTAGACTCTTTGGTATTAGATTTTATCAATTTATATGTTATATGGACACTACCTTATGATGTGTGATGACTACCTTTTGACATTAATATGGATCTACATTTATGGTTAATGTAGTTTTATGAATGCTAGGGTAAAATGATGACATTTATAGCCCATGCTAATGTAGTTATATTTCTTGGACTATTGATGTTGGTTTTAGTGTGCAGGGAAATAGACCATGTTACTATTATCGGATAACTAAACACAGGCCAATGTGAATTTAGTTTGAGCCAAGGTTGTGTCTAAGGAAAGACAAAACCTTGTTGTTTTGTATTTATTTCACAAATGTAATGAGCTTGTGATGGTTTTAATTTAATTTGTATTTTGTAATTTTCTTTGTGAGTGCTCAAGGGGAAATGCCATGTGGCTTGTGATGTGTATATTTTTTTGTGTCACTTGACAATTGTAATGTACATGTGGCATGACATGACCCACTTGAGTTTGGATGCCATTAACCTAGGATAGTACCCTTGAGGATCCCCATCTGAACCCCTTCGTTAGGGAGCTTGAGGAGATGTCTTGTCATAGATTTTCGAATTTGAACTTGTCATGAGTTTTTGAGGGTTTGGAAAGGTGCCTAGGGGTGTGTTTATGCTATTTTTAGTTAGCCCACTTGGTATACCTATGGGTAAGGGTCATTTTAAACCATAGGATAACCCATAGTTGACCAAAAGACCCATTTAAAAGTTGGATTTGTTAGATGGCCGAAAATCAACTTTTGAAACCAAGCCTTGGTAAGAAAACCATCCATTAGAATGTTAGTCATTGCCCACCTTTTGGGCCAACCTTTGTAAGAGGCCATTTTAAAAAAAATTGTAAGGGCTTAGGGAAGACCAACCAGTGAGAAAGAAGACCTTATCCATATGGGGTTGTGGGGAGTTGTGTGGAGGCCTTTTTAGTGGGGGACTCTTCATTTTGGAGAGTTTGAACACCCACTCTCTAACTTAGAGATTAGGACTAGATTTGGAAGGAGGAAAAAGATTGGACAAAAGGGATTTCATCATCAACACTTGCCATTTTTGCTTTGGACTTAGGTTGGTGGTTCCAACTAGAAACTTCTTGTTGTTTCTTTTGGTATGAGAAAAATATGGTGTTTGTGTTGTAAAGTTCTTCATGTTCTTGATAGATAAGTAAGGTTTGTTTGTTCTTACATGCTAGTAGATGTGTTTTGTAAATCTTGTGTTTGGTTTTGTGTCTATTATGTGATTTCAAGTTGTGAAGCATTGTGTTCTTTTTTTTGTTTTGTGTTGTTGATTTGGGAGTCTCAAGGCCACACTCACCCTTGGAGGGAAGAGTAGCCTTGGGGGTAAAGTTTTTAGGACAATCCATGGATGTAGAGTCTCTCCTTGGGGAGGAGAGGGAAAAAACATGGAGGTATGGGCTCCATGTATCCATTCCACTCTTTGTTTTGGGGGCCATAAGGGAGTATTTATGGCTTTATGCCATGGGGGTCATAAGGGATTGTTGTGCATTTGGGAAGTGGTGGAGAAGTTGTTCGTAAAGCCATGTGAAGGCTTATTCTAATTTTATTTTGGTATGAGCTTTCCAAGTGTGATTGGAAAAGCTGTTGTAAAGCCATGAGGAGGCTTATTTTTACTTTTAGAATGGATTTTCTCTCCATAGGGTTTTAGTCCACTTCACCCCAAACTCATGGGACAATATGTGACCCATTGTGAAATCCATGGATGGGAGTTTTAGTTTTTGTATGTGTTGAATTGTTCATTTGCTTATTCTATTTTCTTATGTGTATCCTACCTATGTTTGGTTCGCCTAGCTCGGGGGTGGTCTTGTAAAGACCTAGGTTGGGAGGTGAGCATCCCATGGTCTTTTCGACTTCTTATTTTTGCAGATTATGGACTTTCTTGGAGCTCTTGATGTGGAAGATTTAGTTTCTGAAAAAGAAAAATACATCTAGAATTAATGTGTTTATGCAATGTTATGTAAAGGCTTTGAGATTAAAAGAAAATTGGTCTCTTGAAAGATTGAGAAAGGGTGTGCATCACTCTTTGTATAAGAATAGAATGGAAATTGAGTAGGAGTTATCTACTTACATATTTTTATCAATTTGAAATGGCTAGTTGTATATGCATTAATTTCATAGAAATCTATTTATGTAGAAAGGAAGCATAGTTACATATTCTATTTTTAGTTAAATCAATAGGATGTTGGTTATCTTCCTTATTTGTTCTATATTCAGACATGTAGTGGCTAACTATTGGCCTTATAGAACTAAATCTGCACTTACATTCATATGTGAAACTTAGATATTTAAGAAAAAGATTTTGATATTTTAATGTATCCTAATGTAAACTAGTATTTACCTATATACCATAAATAGACTTAAAATATGTTGTTTTTTAGTTCCCAAAACAAAAGGGAAGGAGAAAAAAAAATCATGATTAGTAATTTGCCTAAAAATATGACTATTATTACCTGTTTGAGAGTTAAGAAAAGAAAAATACTAGTGCAAACTTTTATATCTATGCTAAAAATAAATCTGTTCACTATTCATACTAGCATTTAAAATGATGTTGTTTTTGTAATAGGAAAACTACATGTATTCCTTCCTTAGGTTAATTAGGCATTTGGGTACTTATAATAATTACTCTTTTGCACTTTAAAAAAAAAAGGGCAACTTTTTAGAGGAAATTTTTATGGGCACTACATTTGGTATTAGAGCCAAGGTTTCAACATTGGAACCTTGAAACCATTATGCTTCATAAAACTGTAAACCTATAGCAACCAGAATAGCAACTTGCTTCAATAAAAAAGGGAGATAATAAAAGGACATTAGAAATCTATTTTTCCTTTTAATAAAAGATATGGGTATATATTTTTATATATATAAAATATTAGCAAATATTAAAACAAATCTATTTATTTTTAAATGTGTATAGTGAATACACATATTTATGCACCATATACAAAAAAACAAACAAATATAGATATAAGATTTCACCACAGTTTTAATCCTTAAGATGATATTTTTAACATAATATGTATATTTATATATTAATATATATTTTTTATAATATATATACTAATATATAATATAGATGAGATATTAAAAAAAAAATTACATAGTTTCAACTTTCCATCATCTTCAGTTTGATGCTTATGTAATATAAAGAGTTGCATGATCTAGTACTTTCTATCAACTATCTTAAGTCTCAATCATTCATACTTCTTCCTATGTATTATCAGATTTTCACTTTCTTGCAAGATTAATAGCCTCATACATGCGTTTGTGTTGAACTAAATTGTACTCTTATCATTTTGGGGGAATATATGCACCAAAACAATTGCTGGAACAACATTCTAGTCATTTTATGAATCTTTGTTGTCTATTATAAATAAATAGAATGAAAATAATACATTTAACCATATTTCATTTCTTTCTTTAATCTAAAATTTAAACATAATAATATTAAATGAACTTATACTAATAAATATATATTAAAATAAAAAAACAAAAAACAAACAAACTTTTAATCAAAAAAAAGGGAGGGCATGACCTAACCCTCCCCCTATACTATCGTGGCAGCAAGTCGCGACCCTATCACAGGCAGTGGCTATGGCCACTAGCACTCTGGCGGTCGCGGATGTGGCACCATAGGCAATGGCTTTAGCCACTGGTACTATGGCGGCCGTAGACACATCACCACAGACAGTGTCTTCAGCCACTGGCACTGTGGCGACCATAGATGCAGCACCAGAGGTAGTGGCTTCAGCCACTGGCACTATGGCACTAGTAAATTTTAGCCTATTTTTCGACGAGGATTAGTCAAATTTTTGATACCCATTGGTTGAACAGACGATCAAAACTGTTGTCAATTTTTTTTTCATCGATTATACGATAGTACAAACCAGCATCGAAATTCCAACCTCCTTAGTGGTTGAATTATCAACCAAATCTTCGTCGAAGTAATCACTTCAAACTAAAAGAATTGTAGATCATATATTTTATCTATGCGAGCAACATTTGTCAAAATTTTGACCAGACTATTATCGAGGGTTTAGCATTCTCATTGAAACACCAAAGAAAGTTCATCTCTCATTCGATGACACTTGGTCAGAATAGAGGTCGAACATATAGCATTCTCATCGAAACACCATTGAAAGTTTGTCTCTCTTTCGACGACACTTGGTCAGAATAGATGTTGAACACATAGTATTCTTGTCAATAGAACTATGTTACAAATGGCGAAAAAGTGACCAATAATAATTTTTGGCTAAAAAAAATGTGTCATCTTGTTGTTCTTCTTTTGAATACAATTGAGATCTCTACCCACAAATTAATTTAAGTGCCCTTGGAGGGTTTGTTTTATATTTGTGCCAAATGAAGCTAGAATATAACCTCCTTCAAAAAGGGTAAGTTTGTCCTAATGTCGTCTATAGGGGCTAACTTCAACTTGATGGTCAAACATTTTAAAATTTTCTGACCTTTTAGAAGACAACTTTTGAGAAGTTGGATTTCTCATTCTTTGAGAAAAGTTCAAGAATGTGATTATAGACTTGAAGTTTTTGAGGACCTCACAACTAGTCCAATAATTTTTCATTTTATTTTAGAGAGGTCACAAAAATTAAAAAATCTGAAAAGGCTAAGTTTTGGGGTATCATATGGCTCAATATTGATTGGGTCTCAAAATAGTAAACAAAGAGTGATAACATTCTCCCTTCTTGTTAAATAATTGCAAGGTGGTCTAGACTTATTAAAAATATTCCATGCTTGTGAAAGGGAAGCATTTTGTTGATTGGGTTTGGTTGCTCAACACTAATTTCTAAGGAAGACATGGTCAAAGAAAGATGAAATGTAGCTAAAGAAAGTGTTGAATAAAGAAGTGCAGGAGGGTATGACTATATATATGGAGTGTTGGAATTGAGGGAAGAGGAAAATAGACTATAACTAGATTACAAATGACTTGAGATTGCATTTGTGTAGATTACAAATTTTGTGAGCAAGCTTTGCTAGAAGCAATGTGGCATAGCAGTTTTGGCAAAGACCATAGTAAACCGATTGTGTCAAGATTGGTTTTAAATTTTTTCTTTTCTTAAATATGATAAACTTGGAAAGATTATTTTTCAAAATAATCTCTTAGTGTTATGGATTGTTGGAGTTCAAGGAGCTAAGAATCAAATCAGTGAAAAAATCATTTGAAATTCATGAAAGGGCACAAAATG
The DNA here is from genome assembly GCA_027943335.1 of Chamaecyparis obtusa. NCBI lineage: Eukaryota > Viridiplantae > Streptophyta > Pinopsida > Cupressales > Cupressaceae > Chamaecyparis > Chamaecyparis obtusa. Next base: position 1,662,929 of record BSBK01004490.1, read on the forward strand.
AGATTATTGAAAATTTTGAAATTCTCACAAACTCTTTATAGTTATTAGATTGCTTGTGGAAGGAAGCAAAGGTGCGAATACACTACTTAATTAGGACACAAGCATTTTTCCATCACATTAATCACCACAAGGGAGTCACCCACTACCACTAATTGCTTCACACCTAAAGAGGATGCCACTGTGATCCTTGTGACAACACCTTCCCTCCTGGTATGATTATTAGTGTAGTTTCCCAGGAAGAGAATCACCCTATAAAAAGCTTTCAATTTTTCATTTGACACCCACAACTATAGGATTGCTCCTAAAAGTCCTTATCTTTACCTAGTGGTCTCTTCTTTCCTTCAAAGAGTTTTTATTTCTTTCTCACATATTGCTTCTTAACCCTTAAACAAGGGTAAGGGTTTTGCTCATTATTCTTAAATGACTGGTAAGCATGACTTGGCTTGAAGATTTGGAATATGTCTTCAATTTCACCATAGGAAAGAGGTCGATTATGTCATGTCCCCTTATGTTAAAAAAGGTTTTTTGGTCTGTAGTAACCCACTTTATTCTTCTATGGGTTAATGAAATTTTTTTTTGAGGGGAATAATTAATTTAATATTATTCGCTATGCAGTTAATGAGTAGAAGTGATTTTTTTTACAATTGTTGCAGTAAAATGCTGCAGCTTAGCAAAAACCATCTCTAATGTAGAACCCCAACAAATTCTGATATATAAAGGAAACTATAACATATTGTCATGATTCATGAATAGGATTAGATTTCTACCTTCATAAAACCAAGTCTTTTGTTGGATTTCTAGCATAATGGATGAACAAAATATTTTTTTAAGTCTTAAAATGTACTTTTGAAATTAGATTTACCACAGGTCTCATAGAACTCATGTTAGATTCCCCTAGTAGCAATAAATCCAACATAGCAATACAAAATTTTTCTTAAACAATTTAAGCATAGATGTCATTGTATTATTTCTTTATAAAATAATAAAGAATCATACAAGAGATCTACATATAGCAGTAATAAAAATAAAGAGCAGTAGATTTAATTTGGAAATATAAATATATATCTATGTCTTACACCAATATAATCACTATTGTAAGTACAAAAAAAGGGCAGAGCTACTTCAGAGGATGACAAATTAAAAGAAACTGAGAATTCATAAAATCCAAAAACTACCAGATGACTAGTCAACAGTTATACAGTTATAACTGCTACAGTACCACATGAGCTCCATTAACTTCATGAAACATACTGATAGAAGATTGGTTTTGTAACAGTACCGAACTCTGTGGAGTATTCCAACATGAAAATAAAATCACATGCTTTCTGATTGGTGTTCATTGACAGATATCAACATATCATAAATTCTCAGATTTCAACCTAAAATTCTCAGCTTTTCCTTCAATTACGCTAAAATTCCTTCCCATTGAGACCAAATTCAATAAATTCTATAGGATGGTTCATATTCATTTACATAAAATAAATTTAAAAATGAGTTTATAGTTTGAAAACACATATTAGAGATCAGATTTATGAAAATTTTAGTCTATAATGATCAATATATTTCTTTCCCATTAGATCATGTAGATTCTTTCCCATTAGTTCATGTAGATTTTTTTGTCATTAACATTTCAATGATCCATTTTTGATGTAGATATTAAGAGAAGAGGATTGATAGACCATAGTATTTAAAAAATATTGGCGACAAAAAATCTACATAATATATCAAATAACAAAAGACAGTCTACTTATCTAAATGGAGGAATTAAGATAGATTTGGTTTTTGAATGGACCAAATTATACTATTGAGATTGCCTGCAAACCCTTAGAAAGGAAAACCACATAATAGACAAAGAGAATGGTTGTTAATTAGTGCTATTTTAAAGATGTAGATTACTTAACTTTGCTCCCATAAAATTAAATACTAATTTATGTGTAAAAGAAAGAGTAATGAAGATTACTTGATCATCTGATTATCTATTATATAAATTCTTGCAATAGTCACATTGTTGAGGGAAATTTCTTAATTTTAGATCATATAATATCTACTAGCCTTAAAATTTTCATGTCTCAAATGCCATTTGATAGACCTATAAGATTGCAACATCAAACGACCATCTAAAACCCTTTGGACTATGTAAGTTCATTCTAAAGTTCATTCAACATGGCCAAAATAAATTTCTAAAAGAAATAATATGAATAAGTTTATAATGGTTGAAATCATCCATGCTCAAATGGAAAGGTACTTTACAAGGGCTTGTGATGATGTTGAATGAAATTGATAGTTTGAGGTAGAAGTCCTTCAGATTATGAAGTAGATAACTGAATCAAATTTGCTATTTCAAGATGAAATTCTTTGAGTAAATTATTAAGAGGAAAACAAGGAGAAGCTTTTGATGAAGAAGCATACAATTTTGTGAAAGAAAGCAAGACTAATGTCCATATCTTGGTTTCTTTCATTTTCATGGACTCGCCTAAGTAGCTAAATTAAGCTTTCATGCTAGTACACTTGATTTTTATTATAACGAGACATACTTTTATGCAAGCTATCAAATTATGTTTTGTGTTCAATCATGTTATTACCACAATATTATCAATAACAACGAATGCAGGAAAAAGATGTAATGGAAGTGAAAAAATAGTGATTGTTCAAGGGTTTTGCTATACAAAGTCAATGGTGAACAAACATTGATACAAAATAATGAAATGACAAGATCATAACATAACAAATGTTTATAAAGGTCATAAACATGCATAGAGGTCATAACAGTAATAAATGTTTATAATAGTGCTTTTAATAATGCTCCAAACATTGAGAATGCAAGATACCTGTAACAATGAACTTCATTTCGACTTGCTAATTGGTTGTCACTATTAAATCTAATCTTATCTTTAAAGTTTGAGCTTCACTTGGTTTCAAGAATAGTTTAATATTCTCTACTTAACAAGGCCATAGTTTAATATTTGCTACTTACAATTCATGCTTTAATTTTGGAATATCCACTAGAGCCAAGTATGTGCTACCCAATCTTTTGCAGCTTGACCTTTGTTAGATGATATAGATAAAAAGATCACTGACTAGTGCATCATTACATTGTACTAGTAGTTAATACTATTGCATACCTTCTTCTCTCATTTCCTGGTGTAATTCCTCTTTGAGCATCCCCTTTCTCCTTTGCATCCAAAATGAACTCATTCCAATCCATCACTGGAATAAAGGGAGGATGCTCGTACTCTAAAATTTATGGTATGAAGACCTGCAACTTATAGCTAAGAATATGATACTGAATAATTATAACTTATTTTAAAAATTTAGGAAAACTTAACCATTTCTGTAGTGATTACTTAAAAAAAAGTATACCTGATCGATGACTCAATATTTGTAACCTCTCAAGAACTTCTCCTTTCCAATTCAATATCTTTCCTTGATAATTCTTGATCTCCTCAGAACCACTAGAAAAAAACAATGACAATAGAACTTGCTACTTTAGAAAATTAAATCAATACTTAACTTAAACATTACAGTCATGAAGGGTGTAACAAAATCTGATATGCTAATAGACAATCTGTATTAAAAAAAAACATGGACACTACATATATATAAAAATACCTGTTAAAATAAAAAGAGGCCATTGAGGACAATTGAATAGGTCTCTAGAAACAACATTACCCAACTCTTTCTCTCAAGCCAAAGACTCAGTGTGTTCAATTGTCTAGACTAGCAGTCAATTCTATGTTGAGTATATCTGTCAGGCCCTCCTGCAGTTTGAAGGAATAAAGAATAGAATATAGGAACTGATTTAACACTTCACCTACTCAAAAACACAAACTAATGAAATAATCCACATTAGGCCAAGATAGGTTGACGCATTCAATACAAGAATACTTACACAAAATGAAGTCGAATCATGCTAGACAATGATAATGAGAAGTTGACTATTGGCCCATCTAGTTTTTTATTTGATAGTTACCTGACAATGACACATTCAAAATGTACTTATGAGAAAAGACCTAGAATGAATGAAATTTATTAAATAATGAAGGTATGTTAGTTTGAAATTCACTTGGTTTCAAGAATACTTTAATATTCTCTACTTAACAAGGCCAACCACATGAAGTTGGAAGCTCATCTGGGCTCACCCCCCCTCCCCCTAACATCAATCTAAATTCCCCATTAACACATAACAATATTCATTAACATGACATATAATTCAATATTAATACACAACATTCATAGATAATTACTTAAAACAATGTTCATGGAGTTATTATGATAGTTTTACAGATATTTTTGTCACAATTTGAAGTTCAGGATAGGGGAAAAGCACCTGCAACAACAGAGGCAATAGCTATAGATACAGATGATGATATCCTAGAAATCCCTAATATAATAAATATTGCTTACCTCAAAACAATGTACTCATGCCATCAATTCATCTGTCATCTTCAGCATCTCCTCGGTTGGATTTGCATCTTCCAAAATAGTAATAATTTTTGCATTACCCTTTTTCTTCACCGTATTTATGATATTAGGGATTTGGGATATCCTCATCTGTATCTACAACTATTGCCTCTATTGTTGCAGGTGCTTTTCCCCTATTTGATATTTATCTTCAAGTGTCCACACTCATTCTGTTTCTTGTTGCCAGTGGGTCATAGCCACTATTTGGGAGAGCCCTGTTTTGGCACCAGTCATGTAGTACAAGCACTAGAATTGATTTTTTTGGCATAGCTAGGAAATTTTTGTATATCAACATGCGATAGAGTTTTTTGCCCAAACTCTATCACATGTTGATATACAAAAATTTCCCAGCCCATGCCAAAAAACTCAATTCTAGTGCTTGTACTGAGACCTTAAATTATTGAGATTCTCTTTGTTTTGAGAATAATTTAACATTATCTGAGAAACATAATTGTAGGCATCATGGTCAAATTTTTTTGGAGAAAATGTAATTGAGTGGTATACCCAGACAATGGAGAGAAACTTCTACACCTCCAGTTCCAAGTTGTTCTCCATCCCGCAGTGTCAACTTGGAATCAGAGGTGCATAAGTTGCACTCCGTCTGGGTATACAACTCAATTATGTTGTCTGCAAAAAAATGTGACCATGATGCCTACAATTATGTTTGTCAGGTATTGTGAAATCCTCATCACCCTTAGCTACCATCCTAAGCCCTTCTTCCCTCTCCAGTTCTTCAAGCCTTAGTAAGATATTTGGATCAATAAAGTCTGCAACATTCTATCCATCCATGATCTTAGGAATATCTTGTTCTTTCCACTCTTCATTTGCCAAAATATACCGCTTCTTCAAGCTTGTAGAGTAGTCTCTAGTGGTTGCAAATCAATCTTATTACAAACTAAAATAAGAGGCTTAGTAAGTCTAATTTAATTTGTCTGTGGACTGAGACCTTAAATTATTGAGCTTCTCTTTGTTTTGAGAATAGTTTAATTAACATTCTCTACTTAACAGGGCCAACCACATGAAGTTGGAAGCTCATCTGGCCCCTCTTAGGAGCCTCTTATGACCCTTTACGACATTTTAAGACCTCTAAGATGTATTCTTAGAGGTCGTAAATGGTTGTAAAGGGTCATAAGGGGTCCTGGGACACAACAACTGAGAAACATAATTGTAGGCATCATGGTCACATCTTTTTGGAGACAATGTAATTGAGTTGTATACCCAAACGATGGAGTGAAACTTCTACACCTCCGATTCCAAATTGACATTGCGGGATTCAAAGACCATACATAAGGAATAAATTTAGAGAGAGGAGGAGGGCCATAATGACAAAAATAATACAGGACAAACGTCAAGTTAAATGAGGCAACTACAAATATTTTAATAGGTTTTTATTATTAAATAATGAAATTTGCATATACTAGTGTTCTAAGCCCCCTCATTGCATGATTTATTATTGTAAGCCCCCTCTAACTTACACATCTAGAAAATGAAACTACAACCTATTGGGATTGAGACAAACCTTATAGAACAACAACAACTAGGAAGGATCACTTTCCAACATCTTTTGAATATATCTATTGGAGGACTTTGTATTCATGAGCTACACCTTGTATTCATGAGCTACAGATGTATTCAAAAGATGTTGGAAAGTGATCATTCCTAGTTGTTGTTGTTCTATAAGGTTTGTCTCAATCCCAATAGGTTTTAGTTTCATTTTCTAGATGCATAAGTTAGAGGGGGGCTTACATTAATAAATCATGTAATGAGGGGGCTTAGAACACTAGTATATGTAAATTTCATTATTTAATAATAAAAATATATTAAAATGTTTGCAGTTGCCTCATTTAACTTGAGGTTCATCCTATATTATTTTGGTCATTATGGACCTCCTCCGCTCTCTAAATTTATTCCTTATCTATGGTCTTTGTATCCCGTAGTGTCAACTTGGAATCGGAAGTGCAGAATTTGCACTCCATTGCTTGGGTATACAACTCAATTATGTTGTCTCCAAAAAATTATGACCGTGATGCCTACAATTATGTTTTGCAGCTGTTGTGAAATATGCATTTATGTTTGTTAGCTATCATGTTTATAAAGGGAGACTTCATACCATGCTGCGCTCAAACCTCAGCGAGACTTCATATCACGTAGCATTCGTAGATTATGTTCAATGCATTATTTACACTTGTATTGGTGGGAAAACTCTTGAAAACACGCAAAAGAGATTGCATTCGACCATGTTGTTTAAATGACACATGTAGTTTGCCTCTAGCATAAATCAACGTTGTGTACAAATCTACAGACACTGCATGGTACGAAGCCTCGCTCAAGCTTGAAAATGATAGTCAATCCATAGTCAAGGTCAAGGAACAAATGGAATAACCAAGAAAACACTATACATTAAATCATGTGATTGATAGCAGATTGGGGCTCACCTAAGCCATAAACATGAAGAATTATTCTAAAAAAGGATGTAAACCATATATATGCGCACTTGAGGCAAAGAGAAGTTATGTCATATCAATATTAAAATATTAGTTACAATATGAAAATACTAAACTAACTAATTCCTAAGTTCATCTCTGCATATGGTCGCAACAAAGATATGTGATTACAATATAGAGAAGGCATCGTAAAAATATAATTTCAAAATTTTCCCTAGCCTGACATGTTTTGCACTCAAATCCTTCATTGCGGATAAGTGGAGATGGGTGGATAGATTCAGATGAGTTCATCGACCCAACTAAAGTATTCATAGCCATTATTCCATGTGATACCCAGTCTACATTAGTTCTTATATTATAATGAATAGTATTTACATTAGAAACTTTAAATATATACACATTAGCAACCTTTTTTTCGATGTGGGCAGCACCAAAATTGTCATCCAGGGTTGTTCAGTGTCTATGAAGTCTTCAACACTTACTTCCCACCAGCACATTGATAGTTTGGCACAATGACAAGAGTCATTGAGCCTATATCAATAATGCACTGCACCATCGTTACTACATTTATTATTTTTATATGAAATACACCAAGGAGTACCATCAGAAATATTAACCATTTACAATAATGAAAAGTAAACCTAAATCAAATAGCTCATTTTTTTATTAGCATGTGTAGTCTCTGTGTATATGAAAAATGAAAGAAATATGAAGCTGAAATAAAATAGTGAACAAAATAATATTCCACATAGAGTAAATGAAATATACCATCAAAATAAGGTGATAAAATCCTATCACGAAGCATAGACATAGGAAATCAAAAAGGGACAAAAGACAAGAAATAAGAAAAATCATTACGACTATAGAAAAATCATTTATACTATAATCAAAAAAAGAAACACTTTTTGTCAACAATTTTCAAAATCATTAGGACTATAGAAAAATAATTAAGACTACAGAAAATCAAATTTTAGAAATGGACGGTTCTGATGCTTTTCCATTACAACAATTGAGCATTCATCATTTGGTATTGTGTATTCCATTTAAGTATGTCAACAATGTTCAAAATCTAGTCACCAAGCACAGACAAGAAATAAGAAAAATCATTAGGACTATAGAAAAATCAAGTTTTAGAAATGGACGGTTTTGATATTGCTTTGCCATTACAACAATTGAGCATTGATCATTTGGTACTTCTTGGTGTATTCCATTTAAGTTTTTCAGTTTCCATGTTTATGTGTATGTTCTTTATGTGTTTGGCTTCTCTCCCTCACAAGGGATATGTCGATAGGTAATTGATTTGAAAGCATAATGATTTGACAATCTTTTTTCAGGATAGGCGTAATCATCCCACCAACCTTAATTAGCAACATTTGTGATATATGTCAAGTAATTATAATCAGTATACCCAACAAACAGAGACTTAGTAGTAAAAGCATGTCCTTTGATTTACTAGTTTACTTATAATCAATATTTCTTGACATACTAGTATGTCCTGACCAAAACAACAAAGTGTTGCAGCAGAAGATTCTTTGGAAGAAGTAACAGATTTGGAAGTTGAAGTGGTGGCATGTGAATATCTCATGGTTGATAGAAAAGTACATGAAGACCTTGGTAATCCCTAAGAAGTAAAATATGATGGGTACAAGAATACTTGTTCATAAGGATGGTAACAAGTTTATTCTCAAGCCTTTGCAAAAATAATTCTTCATATGAGATAAGGGTTATCTATTTTGGAAAGAAAGAGTATGCTGATTTGAAGAGTCGCACAAGGAAGAGGTCTATGAAAGAGGATTAGAATATTGGAGCATCAATAATGGTTCTAAAAAGCTAATGATTATGATAGTGAACAAAAGATGGAAGATTGGAAGAGTAGTGTGATTGAAGAAGATATAGTTATGTGCACACATTGGTGTCCTATCATTACACAAGTGCAAGAAGGTAAGGGTTTATTCATGGAGGGAAGAGAAAAAGGTCATTTTAACCTTACAAGGAAAGATGAGAGATAATCCAAATAATTCTATGGTGACTGTCCCAAACAACAAACAAATGATGGAATTGCTAACATGTTTTCTTTTCATGTTTCTGCACATTTTTCCTGACATCAACTTTGGTAATTATGATAGCTACAGAAGTGGGGATAGATTATGGCCTGAAGATGAAAGGGAAGTTCTTGAAAGAGTTGTTATTCACCATCCAGACGCAAGATCAAAGATAGGTTGTGGTGTTGACTTCATAATGGTGTGATTCTGCCCTGCTTTTTCTCTACATTTTTGCAACTTATTTTATTGCACAATCTTCTAAACAACCCTTCCTGTTAGCTGGTGTGAGTTTTAGGTAAAAAGAAATCTGATTTTCTTGCTATAACTTTATATCTTTCTTTAGCATTTCATATAAACATGGGGATACAAGCTAAACCATGTAAAGGACTTGTGATCGGACAACTCTCAGAAGCATCTTAAGTTCTATAAACATCAATTTCCAAAAGGGTTTATAAGTCCTGAAAATTCATCGGTTACATTTCCTGCATTTATGTTTTGAAATTTTAGATCTCAAAGTCTTTTGGAGACACAGAGAGTAGAGAACACATAATAAACCCAAGTTCTAAAATAGGAGCAATAACTGTTTGAAAATTCTGAAGCTGTATTTGTTTGAGAAATCAGTTAACATTGAGTATTTTTAGAATAGCTTCTTTTTAGGCACCTATAACATTCACAGACAATTTACATAGCCCTTCATGAAAATGCTAGATTTCAAATTTGTAGGTAGAAATTCATGTGGGAGTATTTTATCTTCACAGTAGAAGAATTTTGATATTCTAAATCATTTCCCAATCCCCCTGATATGGAGTAGTGGCAGGGTGCATCACGTGGACTGCCTTCTAATCTATCCATAGCAAAGAGTTTAAAATATTGCAAGAAATGTAGGAAATGGAAGACGTATCCCTTCTATTTAGGAGTATGCACCTCCTCAAAGTAGAAAGGAGAATTTGTAACTAGGCTAGTAATTATTAAGTTTCCACATGACTTTCCCTAATGTTAATCCAAGTTATTAAAATGATATGCATACAACCTCACATAAACTTAATAAATGATAGTTGTGGGAATAATTATTGAACAATTAAATTTTAATTAAGAAATTAACTAATAGATAAAGGATACTTAACCTCTAGGAGCTATGCAAATGAATAAATCTAATGTTATATTTGTTAAAAACATATAAAAAAATTCATATGATAAATTTTAATCCAAAACTCCATGATTTGATCCAATCCAATGATCACAATTCAAAGCCTTAAATTATTTGTTTAAGCCTTTTGTTTCCTTATTTTCAGGAATAAAGATAAGAAGTTCTAATGTATGTCAATCAGAGCAGAAAGAAGTTAAATGCAAGAAAGAGTTAATAGCCAGATGAATAGTTTCAAACATTGCCTAGAATTAGTGTATATTATATGGTGTACATGTTGAGAAGAAAGGGTAGAGCTCAGTCGAAGTCAGCAATGGAAGCATTCATTCTTGGGCTATTTCAAAATATATTGTTTGTATCTATCAGTGGAAAGTGCATGACAACAAATAAACTAATTGTTGGACTCTTGTAGGAGGGAAGTTACTAATGTCAAACAAGGAGAATAGAGACTAGTCAAGAATGAAGTGACATTATGTAGAATATTGACATGCATTAAGTAGAAAGAGGTTAAAATATATATAGGCTGAAATTTGTAGTGTATAAACAGCTCTTGAAAATGCCAAAGGTTGCACATTTGATTCAACATTTCTATCAAGAGGTTAAAATATATATAGGCTTGAATTTCACATTGTAAACCATTTCTCCACTTTTAATCATAGCTGGATTATATTTTCTTATTCATATTTTCTTATTTGTTTCTTAACTACTGTACCCAACCTAAGTGACCTTACAATGGCCTAATCAACCCCTTAGACCATTCTATCAACCTTTCAAGGCATGGTTGTCACTTTAGTACAGAGTGCTTCCTGGGCCTACAAACTTGGCTTTCTGCATCTAACACCAAGTTTTATCATACAATCCCCAAGTGTTTTTGGGATTCTTTGACACTCTCCTTGAGGCAGTCATCCTCCAAAAAGATCAAAGCCTGGATGATTCTCTAGGCCTCCCAACTGCAAGAATCTTAGAGGCCTAATTATGGCACCTAACAAAGGAACACCCAATAGAGTGGAGAGTTTCTACAAGATAGGGTTTGGAAACCATTATGACACCTACCAATGGCCTATATTCCAAGTTTCGGGTTTTAAAACCATCCTAGCAGTTAGTTATGGGGATTGTACCCAAAAACTAAGCGAGTCACATTTCAGATGCCTAACTTTTCAACATTGCAAACCCCTCCTAACTGCATCTTCCCATCTCGTGACTATAATGATCTTAATGTACATCCTCCAAACTCCCTTTCCACCAATTTGTAGAGTCTTTCCAGTGTTCCATTTGGGAGAAATGGAGGATAATGGAAGGGGGTTTTATTGGATGTTGTAGTTGCAAGTGCCCTAGGAGACATGTATGCAAAATGTGGAAGCATGGCCAAGGAAAGTAAACTATTCGACAAAATAACTCAAAGAAATGTGGTTTCATTGACTGCAATGATTGGAAGATATGCACAAAATGGATATGTTGAAAATGCTTTAGAAGATTTCAAACAAATATAGTTGGCAGGTGTAAATCCAAATGCCACAACCCTTGCCAGCATCCTTCCAGTCTGTGTCAAAATGGGAGCTTTCAAATAGGGTATGGACATTCATCAAAAGATAATAGAAGAGGGATATTTGTCAAATGTTATAGTTGGCAAGGTCCCTGGTAGACATGTATGCAAAATGTGTAAGGATAGACAAGGTACATCAACTATTCAAACTACATTGTAGTCACAATCTCAATCAGATAGCATTCAAACCCCAGTGCAGACAATCTCAATCAAAAGGAGGGGTTCAAACCCCAGTGCAGACAATCTGTATAATGGATAAGCAATCCACGGCTTTGGCCAGCTCCCCGGTAAAGCTTTGGCCTTCTCTGCACCACCAAAAATATCCTAGCTAATCCCAATCCCAGCAAAACAATAAAATATGTAGCAGATGACATTTTTGGGGAACAAATTAGCTTCAAACTTTTTTAAACTAGTAATAATAAATAGATAAGTTCAAATTCTCACAAGATTCAGGAAAACAAAATCATGTTACCTCAGTGCCGAATCCACCCTCCAAATTACCTCAATGAGCTTCCAATACATAGTGCCAATGAGGTTTCGCATGCTGCAACCTTGAAAAATTTGTCGTGGTTAATAATGAAATGAAATATTTTTTTTAAAAGTTATGCTCGTGTTCGTCGAAAGTTTGACCTACATAGTATTGGTCAAAATTTTGATGAACACGGACATGGATTAAAAAAAATTAAAAGTTTTCCTTCTATACATACATATACATATACATATACATATACATATACATACATATATATATATATATATATATATTATATATATATATATATATATGTATGTATGAATGTATGTATGTATGTATGTATATGTATATATGTATATATATATGTATGTATGTATATATGTATGTATGTATATATATATGTACTATATATATAGATATATATATATATATTAGATATATAGATATATATAGATATATATATATAGATATATAGATTATATAGATAGATATATATATATATATATATATTATGTATGTATATTATATATATGTATGTATATATATATATATATATATGTATGTATATATATATATATATATATGTAAACATATCTTTATACATATATATATATGTAACATATGTAT